>QLTV01001322.1:857064-876058 GCA_003457575.1 Thermophis baileyi | reverse complement strand
CTATCCGATTCAGCACAGTCGAGAATTTTTTTAATAATTATACTGTCAGTAGGTAAATCTTTTTGTTTCCAGTGCTGTGCCAAGCAAATTCTTGCTGCAGTAAGTATATGTAAAATAATGTAATAATATTTCTTCTCTGTTCTTAAATCTAGAATTCCCAGTAGAAATGTTTCTGGTTTCATATATATTTTTGTTTGGTAATTTCTTCTAGCCATTTCTGGATTTTATACCAAAAAGTTTTAATGACGGCGCAGGTCCACCACATATGATAGTATGATCCAATTTTGTACTCGCATTTCCAACATTTAGGGGATAGATTTGTGTACATTTTAGCCAATCTCGCTGGAGGTAAATGCCATCTGTAATATGGCATTTTTGGACATTTACTTCCATGTCAACATGCCATATTTTTAAAACTATAGAAAAGTGAACTATCCTGAAAAACCTCCTTAAGAAAGGAATTTTGTATTTGATGGTGCCATTGTCAGAAGAAAAAACAATAACACAGAAAACAAAGTATATCTTAAGTATGTCTTAATAGCTCTATAGCAGTGGTTCTCAACCTTTCTAATGCCGCGACCCCCTCCCCGCCCCCTCCCCGCGTGGGATGAGGTGACAAAGGGGGCGTGGCACCATGGGTGAAATGCTCCCGGTTCGGGCTTGCCTGCGGGTCGCCGGACAGCTGATAGCGATGGAAGCGGGAGACTTCGCCCGGACGCCGCCATTTGGGTTCTTTTACCCTCTGCACATGCGCAAAGCGTTCTGCACATGCACAGAGGGTAAAAGAACCCAAATGGCGGCATCCGGGCGGGTGGGCGAAGTCTCCTGCTTCTGTAGCTACCGGCTGTCCGGCGACCCGCAGGCACGGCCGAACCGGGAGCATTTCACCCCTGCAGTGACGGTGGCACCAAGATGGCGGGCTAACGTGCGCGGTGACCCCTGTGAAATGGTCGTTCGACCCCCAAAGGAGTCGCGACCGACAGGTTGAGAACCGCTGCTCTATAGAGTGTGAATCATTTTAGTATTTGTCTTTGCATGCTTTATTTTTATTTACTAGTTTTTCAAATTACCATAGTCAACTAAGATTCCAATCAGTTAACAACATAATGCATTAAATATGTACTACTTGGATATAAAATTCATAAAGTTGTAGCAATGAAACCACCAACCATTACCTGACAAATTATAAACGTGACAATCCCACAATTTTCTCATGGAAACTTATATTTTAACCATAAACAGAATGAATGTTTATGCACCAACAAAACTCAGGGAAAGCTCTTCTATAAAATACAATATAGCACCCAAAGAATGACTTGTTTGTCTTTGAGAAAATGCTCAGACTCTTAGTCCAAAAACTGGGATGGATTTGGAGATCTGAGCTCATGGGAATAAGTGAAGCTCCTATCATGGTTTTGTTTCTTCTCTTCTTGACTAACATTCATTGCTTGCTGAGGCAGTGATCACCGTTGCCTTTCCCCTAGCAACCAACACACGTATCAAGCCATAATTCTGTTCAGTCATTTCCATCTAACAGCGTATTTACTTTGAATTTAGGAAGCTCCAGCATTCTTGGACTGCTACAAGAACATGTTACAATTACAAATTTCATCTGGGTAACTTCTAGGAAAGAGTTGTACAGCCTGAGGCTCCAATCCCAAGCAGCCTCTAGAGGCTATCAGAAGTTGTTCCCCATTAAATATGAAAAGACTCATGTTTTACCGTTGTCAATAGACTAAGCTATGTGGCACTTACCACCGATCTTTTGGTCCGTATCATTTATTTGCTTGCTTGAATGATAGATTTTTATCTCAGATTTTCCTTTAGGAGATCTGGGGGGGGGAGCGGCATTCTCCAGCCCCAACTTTAAGTCTCCAAATAACCCCGTTGGGCAGGCAGAGAGTGATTGGCCAAAGACACCTGTGGAGATTCCATGGATAGATCTGAAACTGGGTCTTCCTGATCCAATCCGGCATAATAACCAGCCCGGGAGGGACAGAGATAGATCTTATCTGTCACTTTTTGGACATAACATCAAACTGAAGGCTACAACTTGGCAGCCCTATTCAGACAAAAACTATCTGTCTTTTTCTGTGTAAAGTATCGTACTGGGACTACTGCTTTAAAAGCTTGCCCAAAGATGATATTTCAACATGCCACTTAATCATCTCCATGATTTATTTCTTGTTCCATGCAAACATTATTTCCTTTTTTTTTCTTTTTCTTTTTTGAGCTGCCCTAGGGTATATCTACCACATCCAGTCTCCACCTGGCAAACAGATTGCATAGATCAAAGCAATTCTTTGCTCTGATCTGTAAGAATTAATGACCCGTATAGTCTTGCTGCTTTAGCACAACTAGAGGTCCTTTTACTTCAGCTAAAGGATCCCAAATGGGCCAGGGCCGTCAACCTTGGCCTTGATCATCATTTCACTAGCAAAACAATTAAGAGTGACTTCTGTTAGTGCAATGGTGGTAGCACAGCTAGTTGCTGAGGCAAGTCGTCTTTCTCAACTTTTCATCACAAAAGCCCCTTAGGCTAAGATTTGAAAGAGTTGCTGGAAGAACAATACCGGTGGCCCATAACAGAGTAAGCCACTTCCATGGTTAATATATTGGGAAAGTGTTGAGCTTAGAAAGTTCCTGACGCTTATCCATGTTGATCTTCTTGCCTACATTATTGGAATTTTTGTTCTTTCAGGACAGTAACAGTATATAAAACCATGGCCAATTTTACTTTTCCAACACAGCTTTTGTTTTGGAAGTACTGTGATGTCCCATCTCAGTGATACAATATCTCTCTGTGTGTATACATCTTAGCAGTTCAATTTTACTTCTCTGTGGTCTTTTCTATAGCCACTTTCTGTTGAAAAGGAATTCTTCTTTGGTTAGATGACATAAATCCTTTCCAAGTTCCCAGTTCTTCAAAGAAAGGTGTCATGAGCTGATTGCTAGTGAGGCAAGAAAAGCAACAGGTCTCAAATCTTGCAGAGGTTTGCCAGAAAAGGATTGCAAAACAGTGAAGTTCTCCAAGTATTGAAATAGTCAGTCTTACGAGAATAATTAGGCGAAAACATCAGAAGTTCACTGCAGGCACACATTTCATACCAGTGGTTAAGGGCAGAAGACAGAGTGATCAGATTCTCTGGTCCAAACAGAAAGCAGGATTTTGAGATATTCAGGCAACATTTGACAGTAACCTAGAGAGAGGTTGTCACAGACATTGTCTCAAGCAAAGGTCAAATAGAAGAAGTTCTTGACATCACCTTGGTACAATCAAGAGCTGTGAAACTCAGTTCTGGTATGTCTCTGGTCCTGAGCTTTGGCTTCTCCCAAATTAGGTCATTCTGATGTCTCAACTCTTTCACTTCTCCCTCTTTTTCAAAGGAAGAAACATCTGGGAAAAAAAGTGACAAAGTCTGAGATTAAAAATTAAAACCAGAGTGTTTTTATCAATTATTATGTATGTCTATCAGCGGTGGGTTGGTCCTGGTTTGGCCCGGTTCGGCGAACCAGTAGCGGCGGCGGTGGGAGGCTCCGCCGAGTGAACTGGTAGCAATGGGATTTACAACCCACTACTGATGTCTATATACATATAGTCACATTTGGCTATGACTGAATCTGTACCTGGGATCTCTAGAAATCTTTACTAATTTTAGAAGGATGTTGATTTTGTCTGTGTGAGTTTAGATATACAAAAAGTTGTTCCTTACTTGAAGGATATGAAGAACAGAGACAGAGTGAGATTATTTAAGGGGATATAACTGTGTGTAAAGGAGAAAAGGAAATAAAAACTGAGTATCAAGGAAAATTCTTGACAGGGTAGCAATAGCAATAGCACTTAGACTTATATACCGCTTTACAGTGCTTTACAGCACTCTCTAAGCGGTTCACAGAGTCAGCATATTGCCCCCAACAATCTGGGTCCTCATTTTACCCACCTCAGAAGGATGGAAGGCTGAGTCAACCTTGAGCCGGTGAGATTTGAACCGCTGAACTGCTAAACAGTCAGCTGAAGTAGCCTGCAGTACTGCACTCTAACCACTGCGCCACCTCGGGTAATCCATTAAACTATGGAAGAGCTTCTGAAAGAAGCGATAGAGGTCTTATCACTCAAGACTTAAATATGAGAGTGGACAGTGTAGCAGAAAATAGACGTGTAAAAATTGTATCTGTCAAATTACTCAGATATCTTCTTCTTCCTAGCCTATTCCCGCAGGTGCAAGGTCTGCTTTTCGGATCATTGAATGCCACTTTGCACGGTCAGCTGCGTCTCCAGGGCGCAGGCCCGCGGCATGCATATCTTTGTTGATGGTGTCTTGCCATCTCTGTTTTGGATGCCTGCGAGGTCGCTGGCCATGGACTTCTAGTTGGTAGGCAGGCTTGGCCACAGTGGAAGATGCTACTCTCTGGACATGTCCATACCATCAAATTACTCAGATATGACACGGACTAAATTTATTTGAATTTTGTTTTGTATTTCTGTTATAAAAATTGTGCAATTTGGTCTGTCCCTCCCTCCCTTTCTTTTACAGCCTAAGTCATTGGCTGCACTGAAATGTGTGTTCCCCATAATTCATTGTTAGTCTCCAAAAACCAAGAAAGGCATGTTGAGGTTCTTCAAAGCAGTTTCCTTTATTGTTCCTCACCCATAAGGCAGCAATCTCGACAAACTAAAGCAGACTACTAGCATCAATAAATATGTGCTCTGAGAACTCCGAGGGAGGAGCTTTTTTGACTCTCTTCCTCCCAGATTAGTTATCTAAACCTGTATATGTGAGGTTTGTAGCTCAGGGTTGAAATTAGGGATCTTTGTTGCTCTCTGAGCTTGGTTGTTTCCTTGCAGAGGTTTCATTATCCAAATTAGGTAACATCAGTGCTAGAAGGGGTGGGGGTTGTGGAAAAGAGCTGGGGTCCCCAACCTTTCTGGGTCCATGGACTGGCAGCAGTGGCGGTGTGGGGAGGATGGTATTGGGCACGCAACTTAGATCCCGCGCATGCGCAAATGAAGCTTCGCACACTCGCCCGCCACTTGCACAGCCCAGTTCTCAACAGACCATGGACTGGTACTGGTTCACTGGTCCATTTATATCAGGACAAGTAGACATTTTCAGGTTACTTCTGTCTGAGTTTTGTTAATAGGCAGCAGGGTTAAAAGAACAAAGGTGATGCCTTGTATGAAGGAGCTTGAGAAGATGCAATGCCAGGAAAAATGAAGAACTTGCAAACGAAGAAGGATGGGACTAGTTAAGGGGAGAACTTGAAGGGGAGACTCTGAGCTCAAATAATTAAAACCATCAGACTCTATAGCAGGGGTCTCCAACATTGGCAACTTTAAGCCAGGCTTAAAGTTGCCAAGGTTGGAGACCCCTGCTTTATAGGACAATCATGAGTGTTTTTCCACCACCACTCCATATGCCGTGAAACATTATTGAGTCTGTCATCTGCACCTGTATAACTGTCTGGTTTGGCTCTGCAACCCAACAAGACAGACACAGACTTCAGAGGATAATCAGAACTGCAGAAAAAACAATTACTGCCAACCTGCCTTCCATTGAGGACCTGTATACTGCACGAGTCAAAAAGAGGGCCGACCCCTTGCATCCTGGACATAAATTGTTTCAACTCCTACCCTCAAAACGAAGCTATAGAGCACTGCACACCAGAACAACTAGACACAAGAACAGATGCACCAAACAGTCAAGAAACTGACACTAAAAGGAGATATTTGTGGACATTTGATCTCCATTGATCTCATTTTACAGTCTATCCATTCACTAAGTATTGTATCGTATGATTTATGATGAATGTATTTTGATGATGACTATGATAATGATTTATCACTTATAGCTTTTATGTACACTGAGAGCTTATGCACTGGAGACAAATTCCTTGTGTGTCCAATCACACTTGGCCAATAAAGAACTCTATTCTATTCTATTCATAACGAAGTAGGCATGCAAACAGACTCTGCAGAATTATAATCCAGGGAAACAAAATATTCTACCCTAAAAACACCCATTTTCTCACCACGGCGAGCCATCTGCACAGATCATTTAACCTCCACTGATTGCCAGGCAGCAATCAGAAGCTAATTATGCTGCAAATATTGCTCCTTCATTATTACGATGGGCCTCTATTATTTCATATGGTATCAGCTTGCCTGGAGTGGTATTTGATCCTGGTGTTTTAAATCATTCAACAATTGCATGCATCTTGCAAGCCCATTCATCTTAGAAACAGGATTTAAAGCTAAAATTGATAGGATTAACCAATTATTCAATCATTATCTATTAGGGCCCACAAATGCTTTGTGGGAAACAGAAACACGGGAGGATTCGATATGTATTTATGAGTTTCTCCCTTCAATCACATTGACATTTATAATCAGGTGGCAGGTTTTGGAGGCGCTTTAGAGGGAATTAAGAATTAGAACAACAAAGAAAAATCATAGTTATCACTTTGCTGTCACATGTTGACAGTTCCTGGGGTACTTTGAGGGTCATAAAATAGAAACGGGTGCCCACACATGTACTACAATCAGACATAGCTCCTCTGACTTTGGTTTACAGCCTCTTGCTGAATTTGTCAACATCATTTCAATGGAGATACGTCCTTTGAAGAGAGACCAAATGTCACAACTTGACTTTGTTATCAGACATGAATTCCAAGGAAAGAAGATACTAATCAGATGAACTGCTGAGTTGGTAGACAGGCCAACAAACACAACCACAAAGCAACATATTCTTCAGTGGAGCAACACAGGTTCTTCTACTGAAGCTGTAGAAACAAATACAGCCCCCAAGATCTTACCTCCTGGCCTCCTGCTATTGGAGAACAAGGAAGGGCCACCTCCACCTTCCCTGCTGGTGCTGGTACTTCAAGACCCAAGATATGTTTACGGAGAGGAACTGCACCATGCTTTTTTTTTTCCCATTCAGCCTTGTCTCAGTAGCGTCCTCATTGTTGCTTGAAGAGCTTCCCCCAAACCTGGCTTAGATTGTGTGGACAACCACAATAATAATGCCAATGAAGTGCATGTGGAAAAGTTTTCTCAGGTGTTAAAAAAAGTAAACAGAAAGGAAGAAGTGGGGGGGGGGAAACCCCAGATAAGCATTGCCTCACTTCATTTATATGAAATTAGTGTCTCTTTCCAAAGCATGAAGAGGAAGACTCAGCGGGAGTTCCAAAGAAAGCACCTCCCCAGGGCGAAGCAGCGACCTTGTTTTCTTTTGGGTTCCCTTTCGAACAATTCAAGCACGCTGCTGGAAAGATAATTCCTTAATTTCCTCTTTTCTCATGCTTGAGACCACCTGGGCAGCCGCTGCAGGATAGTGCAGCAAACTCACATGAATTCCTGATTATTGTCTGCCTAAAAGTCCAGCAAATTGGAATTGGTGGTGCTGCTCGAAGAAATGAGTAGTGGGGGGGGGGGAATTGGTCCTCTCTTCACAATAGCCTCATTCTGGCAACAAAGCTGAGATGCTGTAAATATTATCTCTGACATGGGGAGATGTTTGTTTGGGAAACAACCAATTTAATCTTCTTGAGGACTTCAGGGAAGGGATTTCATTTTATTTTTATTTTTATTTTATTTTTTGCCCAAACAGCAATACGGGATTGTGAATGTAGCATTAAAGAAGAAAGGTGGCTGTCAGGCATCTCACTGAGTCTCAGGGAAGGTGACAAGAAATTGGGGGTAATTAAATTGACCTTCAGTCTGAAATAGAATTGTGGGGTTTCAGAAAAGTAAGGAGTAAAAATACAGTACAGTAGGTTAGTACAGTAACTGAAAGGGTGAGGGTTACTTCTGAAGATGGCCACAGGGCACCTATGCATGTGAGTCAAAGGCAAAAAAATGGTAATATTGCAGAGGAAATGATTATCAATATTAATGTAGAAACCATCCCTTTATTTGTTTTTATGCATTGGCAAAGTGTTTATGCGACTTCATTCAAATGAATCAAAGTGACTTGCAAAAGGTTTATAACAGTGAATCAACCACAAAGGAGGAGATAACTACATTTTATACACACATACAATATTGACTCAGTAATAACAATCTCTTAGCATCCTTTATTTTTGTTTTTTACAACCTGTTGCTCTCTAGTCTGGTTGGACTTCCACTCCCAGTCAATTGCTGGAAACTGTGGGTTGATAGTTGAATTATATATAATATACATGCACACACACACACCCAGAGAGATGCATATATATGTATTCATTCTTTCTTTTTTTGGGATGATTTGAAAACTATACATTAATCTGAGTTAACTAATCCCAACAGATTTTGTTTTCATTATTTTCATTTCTCTTTCAGAGTTGTTTTGTAATCCGTTTTGTTTAGCTTCACACAATCCAAAGTTGTGTCTTCTAATTATAGCCTTACGCTTTTCTACCAGCAAAGTTGAAAGCATCTGTCTTCTTTAGTCTTTCCTACCAAATTATACATCAAGCTTGTCTTGCCATCCTTTAGAACTCCTGGACCTTCTATTTTCCTCTCTGTAACATCAGGGGAAATCCTACTCAACATGGAAACACATATGCCAAAGCCATCTGGGAGAGAATCTGACTCCGTCCTAAAGAGAAGACATAAATTAGGTTTTAAATAACAAAGCATCTGGCAGTTAAGAATGACAAGCTGGCAAGAAAGCAGATGAAAGAAAGGAGGTGGTAAATCGGAAAGTTGCATCCTCAAACTTTGATTTGTTGGTAAAGGCACATCTGTCTTGTCTTGTTTGAAAACTCTAAGAAGAATCATTTTCCAAACAAGCCTCCTTGCAAAGATTCAGTAGATTTGTTATTAATGTTTGATTGATCAATAAAGACACTGAAAGAGTCTTTATTGATCAATAGAACACAGCAAACATGTGGCAATTGAATATTAATTAGAAGCTTTTAAAAAATAATTCTTAAAAGGTTTGAACTTTTGAAACATTTTGAAACTGTGGTGTCCTTGATGCTCTCTGAGCTTGGTGGTTTTCTCCAGATGCTTTATTACCCAACATCTTCAGTGCTAGAAGGGAATGGGGTTGGCTCTTATTTTTATATACTAGTGACTTGCCCTGTCAGTGTTGGTGGGAGTAGATTTAGTGACAATCTTGGTGACATGTAATATCCATTTAGCCAAATATTTTAGAGTCCTTGTGACTTTCTAATTCCTCGGACAGTTGATTTTTCTGATCCTGTCCCCCAAACCCAAAACATTAACAACCGAAGATGCTGCCATGTCTACTAGAGGCTTCTACATTCGGTACATGTTTTTTTAACCAGTGCAGTGATCTGTCCTCTGGGTTCAATCTCATGTCCTGTTAATTATGGCAAGAAGATGCTGTGTGAACGGCTTTTAGAAGACATGCCTTCCTAGCATTCATCTCATCTTCTCCCTATCCCATTTCACCCCACCTGTCAGTTGCAAAGGATCAGGACCATAAGTTAAGTTGCAGTTTAAAAGATCTATTGCCCCCAAGCTCATACACAAAAATCTAATCAACACTAGATTTAGTTTCAGCACTAAATTGGTGCCAAGTAAGCATCATCAGAATTCAAGGGGATTGAACTTGGATCATTTATAGGAACTTAATGACTCCAAGCTGATGGTGTACTTCACTCCCCCTCCAGTTCTGTCTGCTCTTCTTTTACACCACCAGAGAGATGGGTTAAGATTAGCCTTACCTGTTCTGGTTTTCTAATAATATTCTTCCTTTTCTCAGACCCAAATCCTGCTATAGAAATGTTTTACAAGGTCTGCTTAATTAATCTACCCAGATCTGATAGTTCCCATTTGCCCATAGATCACTGGGCACTGTCCTCCATTGCTAGTTTAGGAAACTACTAGGCTAGTAATGTAAGGTCAGGCATTGCATGGACTTCCCTTATACTTGGGTTTAGCATTCTCCTAGAAGACAGTTGGTTCTGTTTTAAGCACACATTGAACATTGTTTTAAAAGAGAAGCAGACCTTGTTTAAAGAAGAGGACTAGAACTATCTGCACAGAAGGTCAATTGAAATTGGGAAAGAAAATTAGGTTTCAAGCTTTGTATTGCTGATCCTGTCCCCGATGAGTGCATTACAGGTTCCTCTGATAAAAGAAGAAATCAATAAATAATTACTTAGAAAGCAGACTTATTTTTGCAATGCATTCGCTTTATATCCACGTTCTCCATCGTGTTACATCCTTTCAGCATGCCCTTCAGCAATTGAGTACCAACTGTTTGGCTTTGTCTCCATGTACAGGTCTCCAACCTCTATCTCTACGACAGCGTTCTCATGCTGGCCAATGCTTTCCACCGAAAGTTGGAAGACCGGAAATGGCACAGCATGGCAAGTTTGAATTGCATGAGAAAATCAACCAAACCTTGGAATGGAGGCCGATCCATGTTGGAGACGATCAAGAAGGTAATCAAATGGATCTGCCTTTCCAAGAGATACAGGCCAAGCAAGTCAGTTAGTTCTTGATCTCTTCGACACATACACTAAATATTTAAAACACAGATGGTTTGAAAGAAAATCCTGGGGAGGGGAAAACATCGATATTTTTTTTCTGTCACTCAACTAGGTGAAACTCTTTGTTTAGGGTCATATCAGTGGATTGACGGGCATTATGGAATTCCAAGAAGATGGTGCCAATCCCTATGTCCAGTTCGAAATCCTTGGAACGAGCTACAGTGAAACATTTGGGAAAGATGTTCGAAGGGTAATTCTTCTTTCTTTTTCTGTTTCTTCCCCCTTCAGTTTATCTGGAAGACATGCTGTTTTTTTGCAGTACAATTTTATTTATTTAAAAAAAAATGAAACCTCGAAAAATGTTTTATATCTACAGTTATCTAGTTTTGTGTTTATTCATTGCTAGTGTTTTCATCGCTTATGACTCCTTCTGACATGACATATGAGACTGAAAAAGAGTTAACCCTCCCTTTTTAAGATATTTGCCCAAATCTTCTCCTCCTGCCTCCTCCCACTCTCTCCCCCCTCCCAACTTATGAAAGGATAGATAGGGATCCAGACCATTACGTGGGTGTTAATAGCAGGAATAAATAGTTGGAAAGGAAAAATTTAAGCTCTCCCTGCACTCTGCTGGCCACTGCAAACTATCCATTCCCAAAGGTGCTATGGCAGAGAAGTAATGTCTGTCTAATATTAAATATTAAATGCATTAAAAGTTATATGCAACTGCATGCATTAAAGGCAACTAAATAACCTGTAGCCTGACTCTGAGCATGGAACAAACCATAACAGGGTATCCTTTGTTTTGCCTGGAGCTTGAATGCTGCTGTAAGGTCTGCCTATGTTTATGCATTTTTGCCTCTATTTAGCTTCTCTTTGAGACTCAGAGGAGCAGCTGCATAAGGCTTTTCTATTTATGGACTTTTATTATGTGGGTCTCCATGGTCCCAAGTTGACCTTGTTTCTTTCCATGGGGTGGACTTTATAATGGGAGCCACACTAATGTTTTAAGAGTTGAGAGGTGTTTTTTGTATGCAACTTTTATGGAAGAATTGAGCCTGACACACACTCTTTTGGCTTTATTTCTTTGGGGTTCTAAATAATGGGTAACATTTCCAGGAGGAAAAAATGTTTCTGGGAAGGTTTGCCATATAATTTATGAAGAGTAGGAAGGTTGCCTTCCACCATTTCCCCATCCAATGTAGGAGAAGGAGTGTCAGAATCTGGGGGTGGAGTCAAAAGAGGTATCAGCTTAGAATCCCTATGTAGCCACAAGTAGACTAAGTCCAACCTCCCTTGAATTCCGTTGACCCTTATCTAACTCCAAGCAGGTGCTAACCATTAGTTGAGAAGACCCTTGTGCGTAGGCTTTTAGCAATACATCACTTTAATTGGACCCTCACGTGTGGACCTGGGGTGGGTTCTAACTTACCTCGCGGCTGGTTCGCTTCCGCCCATGCCGCGTGGCTGCGCATGCATGCGCAGTGCTGAAAAATCTCAAAAAATTGCAAAAAAAAAAAAAGCCAAAAACAAGATGGCGGTGCATGTGCAGTGCCAGGACTCGGCTTCTGCGCATGCACAGAAGGCGCGCATGCATGTGCAGTGCCGAAAATTCGCAAAAAAAGCCAAAAAAAGCCAAAAACAAGATGGCGGCGCATGCTCTGCGCATGCACAGAAGAAGAAAAAATCAGCAAAAAATTCCAAAATTCCCCCCCCAAAAAAACCCCCCCCCCCCAAAAAAAGATGGTGGCATCCACAGACCAGCACCAACAGAACCGGCTCCATGACATCACCAGCAGTTTGCTACTGGTTTGGGTGAACCGGTCCGAACTGGCAGGAACCCACCTCTGGTGTGGACCTGGTCTTTAACACCTGACACGCAATCACTCTCATGTGAATTTTACTTAGAAGAGGAAGAAAACTCTGAGGAAAGTTGTCATGGTCTTGTGTGTCATGAGCATCCTAACACTACTGAATGCAGCGGAAATTTCCATAGTGATAAAATATACATAAGAATTAGATTCATTCCCCTTCTAGTGCAGTGCCTCTGTTAAGGATATGGAAATCCTCTGGGAATCCATCAGTTGGCACTGCAGTAGCTCCCATAACATAAAGTCCAGGTGACATTGACCTGCTAAATGACAATTTGGAAAAGGAAAAGCCAAGTAATGGTATGACTTTTTGATTGTCGGAAAGTATAAAGCCTGAGACAGGATTGGACAGATTTGCACAATTCTTATTTTATTACTAAGTACTATTTTAATATTTGGTAGGCAAGACAGGACAGGAATATGCAGTGAGCTCACAGGTTTTCTTTTTAAATACGTATTTTAAGAAATTCCTTGCAATAATTAAAAAATAAATTAGGCTTAAAAAATTTAAAGTTACAGAATAATGGCAATTAAAAATCAAAAAAAGGAAGAATTTTTTCCCCCTTAGATGGACATTTAACATTGGATTATTATAGGCAGAGGGGGAGTCTTGAGAGGCTAGCCAGCCCCACAGTTGCGTGGACCTCTGTGTCCCTCCGCACACAATTTTGTCTTCTAAAAAGTCAGTCTTTTCATCTCATTCTCAAGCCCAACACACACACCCCGCCCCCGTATGAAGACTAAGCATATGCTGTATTTTAAGAGAAACATTCCTGTTTTGAATGGTAGCATTTATCCCTGGCTATTCATTTCTACATTTTAAGCCTTTCTAAAAATATCACTTGTTTCTTTAGATCAACCTTCCCAGCTTGCTTTGCACTTTCTAAAGCAGCATGCAGATGTAGTCTCTGATCATGCTTTTGATTCTCTTGGTTGGAGCAGAATGCTCTAAGAGATCTCCCTTGAGATATCTGGTGCCTTTACTATTAGATATCTCGTCCTTATTATTATTATTTTTTCCTATGAATTTCACAATTAGTAATGAAGATAGTTTAAAAATGGGGCACATCATTTAGAAGTTCCTTCCCTAGAAAGCTGAGTACATTTCTTTTAGAAATAGCAGTAGACCCAACCATTTATAGTCATGATCCATATCTGGTTTGAAGGGTTTTTTTAAAAAAAAAAAAAAATCTGTGATGGTGTCTGGTAAAATTACAAATGTTTTTCTCACGGGCTACAAAATCTGCAGTGCTCCTTGGAGTTAAAGCCAGAGAGGGAAATCATCTTACATTATCAGAGTAATGAAAACTCGAAGCTACTACTCTTTATTTCTGGAATCAAGTGAGATTGTTGAAGTTCGTTGCATCTTTGAGATGCTTCATTTAATAGCATGAAGAAATTGACTGATGAAGGTGAAATCTATCGAGGCCTCAATACGCTTTAATGATTTGAAGCAGTCTTTTTATTTTTAGTGCATTGTGTTTATTGGTTGGTTGCCTAGAGTTCTTTCTGAAAGATGGACAGCAGTATAAGTGTGTTTCTTAAATAAGAACCTTTATGATACTTGAGAAACAGAAGTAGAATGAATGATTGTGTGTAGGAAAAACAGTGATGCTTCTGTCAAGTGGTCTTCAAAACTTAAAAATGCAATGATAGGACCATGAAAAACACCATATCATCTCAGAGGGAAAGATATAATCACATTTATTAATTAATTAGTTCGCCTTATTATTACAATTTTAAAACAATTCAAAATAGAATTGAGGGAGGGAGGGAGAGAGAGAGAGATAATTTAAAAATCTAAAACATTCTCAGAATTACTAACGACTATTAAGTCAATTTCCAAAGCAAGAACAGAACAACACTTCGATATTTTCAAAAATATTTCACTGTTTTCCATAGTGACTAGAACTTTAGGCTATGTAAGTGAAAGCTACCCTCCCAAAATCACTTCTGGCTACAACAACTGAGCTTCAGTCCACCTTGGGAATGAAACAGTTATGTTTATTCATGGCTTCAAAAACAACATGCCTGTTCCAGGTAAACCACATAGAAGATTTTGTTCAGGGAGTGATTCACCCTTCCCTCATATAGATGATTAACCTTGGGCATGGACAGATAAAGAGGCTTCTCTTAATGGACGGTGACACTTTCCAGTTAGCTAACCTGGATGACTGCTGGTATGTTCTAAGAAAGAACAAACATGGACACAAGTATTCTAAAGGTGAAGGTTGAAATAATGTAGAAGCAGAATACAGATACAGTGACAATTAATAGCATTTAAAAGAATGATTTCCTACATTTGGTCTCTAAACACAATTTAGATGTGCTCCATTATCCTCACAGACCACATGGACATTGATTCTATAGCCTGGGGACTTTAACTCTGAGATCTGTGAATTATCACTCACAGAAACAGGATTATTATTTTTTTGACATTTTTTTCTATTTTATTCAGAAAGTCAAAATACAAGATAAAAAAAAAAGAAATTTTACAGAAACAAACCAAAATTAGACAAAACATTAAAAAGTGCATTAGAAAAGACAAAAACACATATGCATATATTGTCCCCCCTAGTTAAATACTCATAAGTATATTGCAACAATAAACATGTCCCCTCCCTGCAAAGCAGGCCTACAATTTATTAACTTCTACATATCTACTTGCAACCAATTTAATCTGTCATCTTCTATACATAAGAAAAGGTAATTAACATGTAATCCATTATCTCAGATCAGAGATAACGATTTCAGTGATTTGTGGTAGATAAGAATTTTTGGTACTGGTAGATGAGAAGCCATTGAAGACTTTCTACAAGTTAAATGCAATAATAGATTCCTTTTTAAAAACGTTTTGTGGATTTTTATTTTTAGAATATACATGAACAGTGCGGCATCTGGGTATTGTTCATTTTGGGACAAATGTCAATAATAATATTAATGGTATTTGTTACATTAATCAAACTTATGAAATCCTAGTATTAACATACATATTTGTTTTAAAGTAGTTATTCAATATTTCAATGTTCCATTTTAATGCCAATCACAATTTTATTTGAGTTTACATAGTACTGCCCTCTTTCAACCTCTAATCTTTCCCTCTAGTTATTGCTTTTATTCTATTGTATGAAAAATATATGTGCTAATATTCCCCCTATTTCTTATTTCTGCCTCTATTCTGGCTTCTAGTCAGGCTACCTACTACTAATCCTAGTGTTAATACACTTCTTTATATTAAGATATAGTCCTTTATTATTTAATTATTCAATGTTTCAATGCACCATTCTAGTGCCAAACCATATTATTTAAACATACTTAATAATACCATCTTTCAACCTCTAATCTTTCCATCTAGCTATTACTGAGAGTATGTATTCTTATTTCTACCTCTATTCTAGTTTTTAATCAGGCCATCATATTTAAAAAAAGAAAAGAAAGAGGATTTTTTCCCTTTCTATCCATTATCTCTTGTCCGTTTTAATACTTCAATTCTTATTCGTTTTTTAGCTTGCCTCCCATATTCCTCTCTTGGATCCTTGTCTCTATCTACATCTGTATCTTCACTGTTCAGTCTAAACATTTCTCCCATCTCTATCCTCCTATGCTGCCAGGCCTCCAAATATCTACCCATGCCCCTATCTCCCTTTCAAAAGTATCTTCCTGCTTATCCGATTCTATTTTTAAATCTCTTAAAGTACTTTCCCCTTGGTTTATTTCATCAGTCATTATTATCTTTATTATCTTCTCCTTCTCATCTTCTTGCTTTATTTGCTGATTTGTCTGTTCTGTCTTTTCCTCCATTTTTTTCTGTTGTCTCCTCTCTTTCCTGGAATACTTGGTCTTCATTCATTATCAGTTGCAGAGTGTTTTCTATTTTCCCATTTATGCCCTGCAATAGGTTCTTTATCTCCATGTAATTCTTTGTCATAGTGTCCTTAATGCTTTGGAACATCAACGCCATTTTATTTTTGAAATTTCACTTATTTCCCCCTAATGGAGCATCTTGTCTTATTTTAGTAAGTCCCGCTCTTACTCAATAGTCCAAAATCAATATATTCAAGCCTAATGTTGCTCCTCAGAAAGTACAATGCTCTTAGTTCTTTATATTCCAGGATTATTTAATCAGTTCCATTTAGATAGTCCAGGAAGCTTTCCAAAAATCAGAAGTCACTTGACTTTGCTTAAGAGTCTTCCTTATTCCCACAGTTGGGTCGATAATTAGATAGTAGATAATTATAGAACAGTAGGTATCACCACAGTCCTCCTGATGAGTATTGTTTATTTCTCTTATCAGAAACTTTCCCAGGGTTGTAGGGGTATGGCATATTTTCCATTCATCAGTAGGTGGCAACCTCAGCTTAGGTTTCAGCATTGTTTCAAATGTAAAGTTATTTAATCCAATTTTAATTCAATTTGTAGAAGTAAAGTCAATTATTCAAGTAGATAGTTCCAGCATTTTAAGATGCCTTTCCAAAACAACACCTACCCAGTTTAAAAGTCCAATTTTCTATATTTTTAAAAAGTCTTTAGCTCTTCTCCCCTTAGTTCCTTTATTTTGGGTCTAAATTTTTCCTCTGTATAATTGCTCACCACTTTAACAAACAGTTCTAAGAGTCTCTTTTCCTGAATTTTCTCTCTTTTTTTTCCTTTTAAACTTGGAGTTTAAATAAAAAAGGAATCTTCTCACCCAGCTCCAGTCACTGTCCATCTACACTGCTCCTGCACTTTCTTTGTTGCCTCTTCTCCTTGTCATGGATGAGAGGGAAGTCCTGGGTCAAGCAGGAGAGTTGCGACTGTCCGCAACCTGCAGGGTGCCCCTCTTTTCTTCACTACCCCTACAGGGTGGCTTTAGCTCCTTTCAGAGCCCTCCAATGGGGAGAACTCAGCACAGGAGTGCAGAGACCCGCTCCTCGGGTCCGATCTCACCGCGACATCAGCCAGACGTCTCACAATAATAGATTCCTAACAGAGAGGGCTTTGCAGTTTAACTTTGCTGATAGAAACAGGATTTTTACAGAATCCTGACTCTGAATGAAACCAGCCAAGAATAAATAGAAAATCCAGCATAAACTAAGTGAAACGACACCGTAGAAAAAAAAAAAAAGGGAGAAAGCATCAGCACTGAATAAAGGAGAATTTAAAGCAAAGATGGAAAATTTCAGGGTCCGCCAAAGAAGTAAACTCGAAGGGGAGCTACAGAGCTACATCAAAGCAGCCAGCAACAGGATCTTCCGGAGATGTTTTGCCTTTCAAAAAGAGACTGAAGTTGAGACAAACAGTTGAAGTTGCTCATCAAAAGGTGGAGCCTATTTATAAGTTTTTGAGCCTGAAGTTTTCCGCACTGCAAGAGAATCAATCATGAATTATAGAAATGCAATACAATGTATGTAGAGAATGTTCCATTATGCCTGCAAGGCACCAGATACATCAGAATTGCAATCAGTAGTTTGAAACAGTTACAATCAAATTCAATCATACTTTGCAACATGTTTAATAGTTTTCAAACATAACTGCTAAGTGCCTGGAATTTTTCCATATTAAAATAAAAAAAAATCCTCATGTTTTGTTCCTTTTCCATTTTGATTTTCATGTCCTTGAATTTCAGCATAAAATCCTTCTTAAGCAATTGAAGTCAGCAACAAAGTCTAGTATAGCACCTAAACCAGTGATGGTGAACCTATGGCACGTGTGCCACAGGTGGCACGCGGAGCCATATCTGAGGGCACGTGAGGCGTTGCCCTATGTCAGCAGGAAAGCCTCCTGAAGCCTGGGGAGGGTGAAAAACGGCCCAACAGACCAACCGGAAGTTCATTTCCAAACCGGAAGTTGGGCCGTTGGGCCGTTTTTCACCCTCTCCAGGCTTCAGCCCCCCCCCGTGCATGCGCACAGGCCTCACTGCAGTCTCTGGACTTCCGGTAGGCCCGTTGGGCCGTTTTTCACCCTCCCCAGGCTTCAGGAAAGCCTCCTGAAGCCTGAGGAGGGTGAAAAACGGTCCAACGGCCCAACCGGAAGTTCATTTCCGAACTTCCGGTTGGGCTGTTGGGTCCGTTTTTCGCTACAATACAGTGGCCCACAATACAGGCTCTGGAGGCTTTCCTGAAGCCTGGGGAAGGCAAAAATGACCTCCCCCCCCCCGGAAGGCCAAAAATCAGCTGAAATCCATTTTTCGCCATCCACAGATTCCGGAGGCTTCAGTGAGTCCTGCGCACGTGCACGGGGGCAGCATGGGGGGTTGTGCACGCATGTGCGGGGTGGAGGGCATTGCATTATGGGTGTGGGCATGTGCGGGCGCACCCTTTTGGCATCCAAGCAAAAAAAGGTTCGCCATCACTGACCTAAACTGAAAGTCTAAAGCAAACAGCAATTATGTAAGGATCGCCTCTACGTCTAACTTAAGAAAGCGAGAACTTCTGAGCCAATGTAGTTCAAAAGGATCTTTTATTAAGCAGAAGTGAAAGCAGTCCATTCAAAGCAACGTCTGAATACCCTTAGGCAACGCAGGTAGAGTTAAAGCAGAAAAGACCCCTCCCATTAGCCAGAATGGAGATTCTAGCCAATACACAAGTGTGAAAATGTTTTCTTTATCAACTGCTCTGGGAAGCAGATAAACATACATTTCTCTGACCATCTTCTGTTATCCATTGAAGTGAAACATCCCACATTGCCCCTCATAAACC
>QLTV01001322.1:812069-852792 GCA_003457575.1 Thermophis baileyi | reverse complement strand
AAGCAAGGAGGCAAGGAGCAGGCGTCCGACTGGGAGATGGTTGATGCTTCCCCCCAGCATTCGGCTTCTCCCTGTTCCCTGTTTTGTTCGGACATGGTTTGCAGGGTCCCCTCAGTAGAGCGAAGATTGCGTTGACCGTTCAGGCGCAGCCCAGCAGGGTGGCCAAGAGCAGCACTGCCAGGAGGGCGAAAAGCTCCTGCGAACCTCTGTGTGTGTGTGAGAGAGAGAGAGAGACAGAGAGAGAGACAGAGAGAGCACACCGTCACCAGCCCTGGTATACGGTAACTCTCTGAAGGTGGATCGGATCTCTCTCTCTCACACACACAGACTGTAAGGAACGCCTCTACGTCTAACTTAAGAAAGCAAGAACTTCTGAGCCAATGTCGTTCAACAGGATCTTTTATTAAGCAGAAGTGAAAGCATTCCATTCAAAGCAACGTCTGAATACCCTTAGGCAAAGCAGGTAGAGTTAAAGCAGTAGAGACCCCTCCCATTAGCCAGAATGCAAATTCTATCCAATACACAAGTGTGAAAATGTTTTCTTTATCAACTGCTTGTAAATCGTCAATTGACACAGGCAATGCTAATAAATCAAACCCAAGGCCCCCCCCTTCTCTCAACTGAGATCAGATTGATGACAACTCATATACACTATTTCAACACTTTTGTGTTTTCCATAAGCTATTTTTCTTTCGTTACGTGACATATACATCCATACTATATGTAGTGTAACTTGTTAATCTTATAAATGGCAATTAATAGCCAAATGCAGGAAACACATATAAATTGGAAGAAACCAATTGGCATCTTACTCCACTTCCTTCAATTAATTCCTTTTCTTTCTTACATCCTCTTACTGTAAGTTTGTACAAACTGTCCACTTTTTATTGCCTGCATATTTAATCTTTCCTTCAAAGGGTAATAATAGAAGACATTTATGTTTTGTTCTTGAAAGTATTTATTATGTTCCTGGGCTTCATTAATTTATACAGATTATCAATACAATCTATCAATGTAGCCCACAATACAGTATAATTCCATGATATGCCAGTGTAGTTAGCAAGTAGGGGGCCAGTTTCTAAGTCCAATAAACAATCACTTCTATGGCCCCAATTCTTCTACTTTCTGACTGCTAGTTTTAGACAGAAATTAATTTAGAGTACCATATTTTCTTTGAGGGCAGATTTGTAAACCTCTCAACCTCAGGGCTATTTGATACTCCATAGAGATCACAGCCAAATTATTTTATTATAGCCCCAAAAATATATCTGTTACTGTAAACTTTTTTTTTCTTGTTTGTGCATATCTAAATTCTCTGGGTGGTAAGACATGTGGTAAGAAATTGGTGAACTTGGTTATATCAGAGAGGTTTCACAACCTTGATGATGTGTTTGCAATGCAAGCACTATAATTTACTCATATAAAATTCACCAGCTGGGGGAAAGCAACAATTACTTCAGCATTTAAATATTCCCAAAATGTCCACAAAAAATAATAATAATAATCCAAGAATACTGATGAAGGAATCCTCATTTTTTTAAAAAAAATAAAATAAAAAAATAAGATTTAATTATGAACTTCTTCCTGGGTTATATAATTTTATATGCAAATTCTGCTGGATACTACTACTACTATATTATTCATCAGAATCTGTTTTTTTAATTTGAGAATGAACTGCCCTATTGACATTTTAAGCTTTTGATTTAGTCCTTCAACATTACACTTGCAAATTACTGATTGCTTTAGATGCATAAGAGTTAAGTTGCCATTTTAATTCATGAGTTTACTAAACAGTACTCCAAAAGAAAATCTACTCCCATCATTATTAATAGTCCATATCCAGACAAAGTGGCATATGACAAAATTAAGAGTGTGGTTAAGTATGCTCCCGTTCTATCTACAGAGCCTTCTATATATAATAAATAGAAAGGAATGGTTACATAGCATTTAGAGTTAGATGCTTTATGCAGTAATTAGCTTCAAAAGCAATTGAGTTAGATGTATTACTGCAGGGCTGCTTGCGTAAGAACTCAAGAGTAATGTGAGGTCTGAACTTCCCTTTTCACACATTGATACCAGAATAAATGAGGTTGAATGGAGTCTCCGTTCTTTGACAGTTCAGTTGTATAAATACTTATTGCAATAGAAACCCTTTAGAGTTAAATGAGACTTACTCTGGAGAAGGATGTAGACTTAGCTGCATTTAGAATCGAGGGCTATTCATTTGGCAATTGAGCTTTACTTGCTTAGCTGCCCTAAAACCGTGGAAGTTGTGGGGGACATAGAATATCTAATAGAAATTAGATATTTTGCACAAAAACCAGCAGTTTGTACTTCAAAACTGACTGGCAATGTGGTTCTGTCTGTCTGTCTGTCTGTCTGTCTGTCTGTCTGTCTGTCTGTCTGTCTGTCTGTCTGTCTGTCTGTCTATATTTGGTCTAGTGGTTAAGGCACTGTCTAGAAAGCAGGAGATTGTGAGCTCAAATCCCGCCTTAGCCATGAACGTCGGCTGGGTGACTTTGGGCCAGTCCCTCTCTCTCAGCCCAACCTACCTCAAAAGGTTTTTATTATGGGGAAAATAGGAGGAGGAAGGTGTGCTGGATATACAACATTTAACCGCCTTGAGTTATTTGCAAAAATAATTAAGGCAGGATACAAATGCAGATAGTCCTCGACTTACGACCACTGTTGAGCCCAAAATTTCTGTTGCTAAGGGCGGCATTTGTTAAGTGAATTTTGCCCCATTTTATGAATTTTCTTGCCACAGTTGTTAAGTGAATCACTGCAGTTGTTACGTTAGTAACATGGTTATTAAATAAATCTGGCTTCCCCAGTGATTTTGCTTGTCAGAAGGTTGCAAAAGATTATCACATGATCCTGGGACACTGCAACTGTCATAAATATGAACCAGTTGCCAGCATCCAAATTTTGATCAACGGTCGTAAGTGTGAAAAACGGTCATAAGTCACTTTTTCAGTGCTTTTGAACAGTCACTAAATGAACTGTTGTAAATCGAGGACTACCTGTAAACAAATAAAATAAAATAAAACAAATAAACAATGTAATTGTTAAGCTGTTTTACCTTGTGTAACTTTTGTCCTCCTACCTTTTAGCTTTTTGAAAATTATTTTTGGCATCCACATTCCTCGAGTTCAACTAGATCAATAAGGATTTGATTGACTGATGTGGAAACTGGGAGGGTGGGTGGTTGAAAACCCCTGCAGCAGGGAAGTGTCAGATGGTGGTTGAAAAACCAAACCCCAAAGGGCTTTTATGGACTGCATCTGCTCAGGGACCTTTCCATTCTGGGCCCTCCACAGCCTTTATCCTCTGCATAACAAGCTCACCTATTCCTGGGGGGGCGGGAGCAGTTGCCAAGGCGCCATTCCAACCGACCTATCAGCACCTTGGACAGCTTAATGAGGTGTCTCCCAGGTGGTTCCTCCTAACTTTGATTAGCATTTTACCTCAGAAAAGAGGCCCCTGCTCCATTCTGGCCTGGATGACTCCTTGGGTTGTGGGAATGGCCCTGACCTGGATGATTGAAGCCCATGGCTCCTCTTCTAAGGAGCCAAGCTGACTGTGAGTTCAAATCCTGCTCCTTAGCCATGAAACCCAGTTCGGTAACCTTGAACCAGTCATCATCTCTCAACCCAATTTATCTCACAGGATTGCTGTTGTGGGGGAAGTAAAAGGCAGAAAGTGTCTTGGATATGTTTGCTGCCTTGAGTTATTTGTAATATATATATATTGAGGTTTTCGCGGGTATTTGTATGTAGGTCTGTGGTTATTCGGGTTTTCTCCCGCGTGAAGTTGGAGATGTCATTGCAACGTTTCGACGAAGTCTCATTCGTCATCAGGCTGATTATCAGGCTTGTGTCTTCAGCCTCGTGCTCCTAGAAGCACGAGCACACACACACACACACACACACACACACACACACACACACACACACACACACACACACACAGATNTATTTATAAAATTTATATGCTACCCATCTTACCTCAGGATAAGTCTGGGAGGCTTTCAATCACACAAAAAATAAAACCATTTACATTAAAAGCATAAATAAGTTAATACAAAATCCAAAACACTATGGTCCAATTAAAGGAGGGGAAAGGTGGGAGCAGGAAAATAATAAAAGGCAGGATGCAAATAAATAAAATTAAAAAAAAACTATCACCACTGAAATTAAGTATCTTTGAAAGCCCACCCTTGAGACACTGAGGTCTAGATTTACTAGGTGATTTGCTTCCAGAGATGCTCGGCCAGGTTTGTGGTTTGAAAAAAAAAAACCCGAAAAGAAGAAATCACAAGACATTATCGTTAGAAAGCTTCTTGGCCAGGACGAACTTGCACGAAAAGCTTCTTTATTTTATTTTATTAAAGTAACGTCCTAAATTTAATTTCTGTAAAATATAATTTAGTACCCTCTGAATAATTTACATTGATGCCTCTCTTTTGGCACAGCAACTTCACCTGGGGAAAAAAGCCATGTCTTGTTCGGTTTGATTACCTGTTTATATCGGCTGTTGAAGTTAATAGAAGATGACTCTCCGGGGTCTGTGTGAGTCAACGGTAAACAGACATCTCAGTCTCAACTGAGGGCTGGCTTGCTAGGTTCAGGGACCTCATTCTTTCTCTTCACTCCAAGGAATAGCAAAGGCAATGTGCTTGTTGCTAAGAGTTTCTCTGATGGATTAGGCCAAAGTTCTGTTCAATCCAACATGTTTATTGTGGCCAAATCAGAGGTGGGTTTCAGCAGGTTCTGACCAGTTCTGGAGAACCAGTAGTAGAAATTTTGAGTAGTTCAGAGAACCGGTAGCGGAAATTTCGAGTAGTTCGGAGAACCGGTAAATACCACCTCTGACTGGCCCCGCCCCCATCTATTCTCTGCCTCCCGAGTCCCAGCTGATCGGGAGGAAATGGGGATTTTGCAGTAACCTTCCCCTGCCATGCCCACCAAGCCACGCTTACCAAGCCACGCCATGCCCACCAAGCCACGCCCACAGAACCGGTAGTAAAAAAAATTGAATCCCACCACTGATGTCTCTTGGGGAACTCATGAACTGGCCATGAACAGCACAACTGCCAGTGTCTCTGGAGATTCTCAATCATCCAAGTCATGATTGTCCCTTTTCAAAAGGTAACTGGACTTTCTTGGTTTTTTTTTTCCTTGAAAAGATTTTGCTTCTCATCCAAGAAACTCCTTCAGTCCTGAAGAAGAAGCTTCTTGGATGAGAAGCAAAACATTTTCAAGGGGAAAAAAACCAAGCAAGTCCAGTTGCCTTTTGGACAAGCACCTTTGCTTTGACAGCTGCCACCTCTCCCAGTTTCATTTTCTTCATTTTATAGGATTTATTCATGTAACAAAGTGGGGTGTTGTTGTTTTTTGTTTTGTTTCCTATTTTGAATTGTTCCCGAAAGATGCTCCATCATATCATAATGCTGCATGCTTCACAAGGGGAAAAACAATGTGTACTGTACATGGAAAATTAGCTTATTTGACCGAAGGCTACTCTACAGCTCTTTATCTTGGTGGTGTGATATAGAGTGTGTCCTCCAAAGTGGAATTGAGTATTATAAGCCATTCTACCAACAAAATGAAATAAAATGCATGATTAAGTTATTTAAGCAGGGGCACATTGTCAGCCGCCCAGAGTCCCTTGGGAGTTGGGCGGCATACAAATTTAATAAATAATAATAATCTCCTAGGAACCAAGGTTACTGCAGAAGCCATTAGAAACTCTAGCTGCTGTCCTATATTGGGTGATTGTAGATCAGAAAGTTCTCTAGCTAAATTGTGTTTTCTCCTTGCCTAACTCTGCCTGATGATGTGTTTGGTTGCTGATAAGGCTTACTTGTAAAGTCAAGTTATCAAGAGTTTGGCATTGGAACAGTTTCAAGTTCCTGACAGCTCAGTGAAATAATGTTATTCCTAACTAGGATTATTTCAGAAAGTCCAAATTCAC
The DNA here is from genome assembly GCA_003457575.1 of Thermophis baileyi. Classification (NCBI taxonomy): domain Eukaryota; kingdom Metazoa; phylum Chordata; class Lepidosauria; order Squamata; family Dipsadidae; genus Thermophis; species Thermophis baileyi. Next base: position 846,816 of record QLTV01001322.1, on the reverse strand, counting down.
ACCTCACCTTCTTACTGCACTTAACTGTACCATCTGTCTAAAAGCTACTTTGCATGTGATTTGCTTGGTGTTTGTTTTAGTGAGTTGTATGAACTCAGGCAAAAAAAAGAGAAGAGGACTAAAATTGTGTGTGCAACATTTTGATAATCCCTGCCATTGCAGTGGTGTACTGGTACAGAATATTTCACATCTTTTAGCCCTTTGCTAAACAGCTTCTGTTTGCAAATGGAAGATCCTCATTTGCAAAACAAATATCACACAAAAGAAAATGTTTCCTTCATAAGTGGTGGGGCAACCTGGTGCAGTCATAAAAACTCATCAACATTGTCCATGGAATGGTGGTGGTTGTGGGGCGTCATCATCTCCCTCTGAGACCAGATTTGCAGCCTTCTCTGGAAGTGCCCCTGGGTGTTGGAATCCACAAACCTGAAAACTGTCAAGGCTGAGAAACAGTGACGTAGACCAAAGTTCCAAAATCATGGTGCAATTGTCCTTCGGTTATCTTGTGGAAGAGTGTCCTCCACCATGTCTAATGCCCTCTTCCTAATGACTCTGAGATCTCCATAAAACCAAGGGAATCAGCCTTTGAAAAAGGAAAGGCCTGGAAGAACTTTTCCTTTTGGTGGATTGGTGAAGAAGACAAGATAATCCATTCCTTTTCATTCTGAGGACATAATTGCACTCACAGAACCAAAATGAAACCAACCCAATCAAGCACTATTACACTCATTCCAACAGTATCATAATGACTGCAGTATCTTCTTTGCGTGAAAGTTGAACATCTCTCTCTCTCTCTCCCTCCCTCCCTCCCTCCCATTTATATGTATAGAAATGGCTTGGTATAAGAACCGTAGCTTTTGTCCACTGTCCAAGGCTACGAAACCATTACAGACCATCCCTCCACAGTAAAATGGCTAGGACACTTATGTCTGCAGGGCAGCGTTATACCCCTCTAAACGAAATGATTATCCTTGTCATATTTGTGCTGGGTTGTGGATTGCGCTGTCAAATGCTTTCAGTGTCTTTCTATAGTCAACATACTTTAATTAATTGAGAGAGAAAGAATAGGAAAGAGGGGGGAGCTAAGAGCCTTTTCTTTTTTGTATTGGCTTGCAAGCACAAAGCATTCATACCAATTTACAAAACTGCATATGGCCAATAAATATTTCATTTCAGATCTTATTTAGAATAGCTATTGCTTCTCTTTCTTTAGGAAAGTTTTCCTCCCATTTCCAGTTATTTTATGTATTTTGGGCTTTGGTTGTGTCAAAGCACATTTTTGCTGTGACATGATTTCCTTCTATTTTTCTTTCCCCAACAAAATACGATAGTTGCATTTTTCATTTACAAAAATATCCATTGCCTAGTATTGAAGCAGTTAAGGGCTTTCCTGTGTTATGTGAAGAGGTTGCTCCTGACTAAATAAATTAGGAGTAATTTATTAGAAATTACCTTTGGAAAGAAAGTGAACTCAAGCTCTATGAGCTGCATTATAGTTATTTATGTGCCCCCAACCTAGTCCTTGAAGCCATCCAATGATGCACGTATCACCAATGTAATTGAGTCCATCCATCTTGCTGCTGATCATCCTCTTCTTCTTCTCTTTCCATCCACCTTTCCTGCCATCAGAGCCTTCTCCCCAGACCTACAGTAGCTGCTTGCATAATGTATCTGAAGTAGGATAATCTATACTTGATCATTTGTGCTTCGAGGGAAAACTCTGAGTTTGATTTGTTTGATAATCCATTAGTTTGTTTTCGTTCTTCTCAGGAATCTTCTTCAATACCGTAGTTCAAAACTATTACTTTCTTCTTCAAGGCAGGATGTTTGTTTCCATAGGCCATCAGAGATTATAACCAGCCTGATGAATGTTTGTTTATTTATTTTTTTATTTGTCAAGCATATATAAGATTACAGAGAAAGTATAAGCATGATTGTGAATACATGAATGTATAAACATGGTTATGAATACATGATATGGTTACGAATACATGGGGACATTAGGACAGGGACGGTAGGCATGTTGGTGCACTTATGCACGCCCCTTACAGACCTCTTAGGAATGGGGTGAGGTCAACAGTAGATAGTCTAAGTTTAAAGTTTTGGGGGTTTGGGGAAGAAACTACAGAGTCAGGTAGTGCATTCCAGGCATTGACCACTCTGTTGCTGAAGTCGTATTTTCTGCAATCGAGTTTGGAGGGGTTTACGTTAAGTTTATATCTATTGTGTGCTCGTGTATTGTTGCAGTTGAAGCTCAAGTAGTCATTGACAGGTAGGACATTGTAGCACGTAATTTTATGTGCTACACTTAGGTCGGACCGAAGGCGACATATTTCTAAATTGTCTAAGCCCAAAATTTCAAGTCTGGTTGCATAAGGTATTCTGTTGCGAGCAGAGGAGTGGAGGACTCTTCTCGTGAAATATCTCTGGACATTCTCAATTGTATTAATGTCTGATATGTAGTGCAGATTCCAGACAGATGAGCTGTATTCAAGAATTGGTCTAGCAAATGTTTTGTATGCTCTAGTTAAAAGTATAATATTACCAGAGAAGAAGCTATGCAAGATTAGGTAACAACTCTGCAATGTTGTGACAGTGGGCTCTGGCACTTAGATCATTAGAGATGAGTACTCCAAGGTCCTTAACAGAGTGAGGGTCGTCTACAAGGTTGTGTCCATCCAACTTGTATTTTATGTTTTGATTTTTTTTGCCAATGTATAAGACAGAGCATTTATTGGTTGAGATTTGAAGTTGCCACTTGTTTGACCATTCTGACACATAGTCAAGGTCTTTTTGAAGGGTAGCAGCATTGTCGATGGTGTTGAATAGTTTTACATCATCAGCGAAGAGAATGCAGTTGCTTTTAATATGATTGCAAAGGTCATTTATGTAAAGTATAAAGAGTGTTGGTCCTAAAACGCCTTGGGGTACACCGCTGTTAACAGGTACGTATTTTGACCACTTGTTGCCTATTTGACAGGAATGCAGTTATCCATTTATGTAGGGGTCCAGAAATGCCATAAGAATGGCATCAGTGTACCACTGAATCAAAGGCTTTACAGAAGTCTATGTAAATTGCATCTATTGTTTTGCCCTGATTGAGTTGTGTAGTCCATATGGTTTTGCAGTGTAGGAGTTGCAGATTACAGGATAATTTTTTCTGAAACCAAATTGTTTGTTAGAGAGTCTTGGAACTGGGTCCGTTTAGGGTTCACTACCCCCTTTTTATGCACTTAAGGGAACACATACTGTTAGGTTACCCTCTTTTGAGAGGACATATCTGACTTTGACTGGTCATCACAACAATGGCTTTAAGATCAGCTTCAGACATCCATCTCATCTCAAGCTCTCTAGTTCAATTACTTGACAAAAATTAGTCTTTAGAAGAGACCTTCACGGTCTGCGGTCAGCTGTTGTCCCTGTCAAAATTGGAGTGATCAGACAACATTACTTGCTAATCTCAAACCTCAGTAGTTCATCCACTCTTTCCAGATCAGGCAAACTTGGCAACTTTAAGACTTGTGACTTCAACTCAACATAGCTGACAGGAATTCTGGGAGTTGAAGTCCACAGGTTGCCAGGTTTGGAGACCCCTATTTCAAATCATAGGTTAATCTGTGAGAGGATGACTGTGAATTTATTTTGTTTTCATAATTTCACATTTTATACATTTGGAATGGCTCCATCCTCTCCTTATCCCTAGGCAGCCTTCATATCTTTTAAATAGAACCTTCCAGAGGTTTGCTCATCCCCATATATATATGGCTCTTAAAGATGAAGCAAGCACTCACTGTTAATTTCTCTCCCCCCCCCCAGGCCAATATACTTTAATGATCTCCTGAACAATAACATTGATTAACGTGCACTGAACAACCAGAACTTTTCCTAATAGATTGCAGAAACTCTATGGTGAAGAGGGATTATAAATAAGGCTGGGAAAACAAAACTAGTTTCCAGAATGCACTTTGATAGTGTCCATACCAGAGGTGGGTTCCTGCCGGTTCAGACAAGCTCTATATAACCACTCTATTTCCCCCCGCTCGCTGAACCGGCAGCGATGGCCGGCTGGACACGCCCCTGAACCGGCTCTCTCGGCAGCGCCATAGGCAGCGGCATCTTGTTTTTTGCTTCTGCGCACGCGCGGAAGCTGTTGTTGTGGCGCATGCGCATGTGCAGAAGCTTGGTTTTTAGCACTGCGCATGCGCACACACACGTGGCGCGCAAGGTGCGTGCACGCACGTGGCACATGAGGAAGCGAACCGGCAGTGAGGTAAGGTAGAACCCACCCCTGGTCCATACATGGCCTTTTTCCGTGCGCCTTCGGCGTTTAGTCATGCCAGCCACATGACCACGGAGATGTCTTTGGACAGCACTGGCTCTTCAGCTTAGAAACGGAGATGAGCACCGCCCCCTAGAGTCGGGAACGACTAGCACGTATGTGCGAGGGGAACCTTTACCTTTACTTTTATACATGGCCTTTACCTGTTATTGTTCTTAGTATTAATTTGATTTTAGATGAACTTTTTAATTTTTTTTTTAAATTAAATTTGTTTGTGCTGCCCATCCCGCTGCAAAGCAACTCTGGACGGATAACTATTACCTAAGTCTCCTAAGTGATGGCTACCCCAAAACTTACAAACGAAGTCATATAAAAGTTATAAAAAAATCAATTTTCATAGAATGATATGAACAATTTAGTGAAGGATTAACATTTTTTTAAAAAATAACACACATTGTAGGTCATTTTAATATGTAACATTTGAAACCTGCCTTAAAAGCAAATGTGGATGACAGCCCCTAAACTGTGATGGATCACCCACTAAGAAACAATATATCCCCATTTTGGGAGGGAGTGATAAGTTAGAGGAACGTAACTGTATAACGTATCAGTTTGAAATGGAGGAAATGTAACAACACGTACTCAAAATTAGATAAGAAGTTACAAGATTTGGCCACAATAAACCGCAAGTATGGGCAAAAGGACACGTAGGGCTTAAGCAAGGCATAGACATAAGGACACAGACTAAAAGCAAGGTAAAGGTAAAGGTTCCCCTCGTACATATGTGCTAGTCATTCCCAACTCTAGGGGGCAGTGCTCATCTCCATTTCTAAGCCGAAGAGCCAGCACTGTCCGAAGACGTCTCCGTGGTCATGTGGCCGGCATGACTAAACGCCAAAGGCGCACGGAGCGCTGTTACCTTCCCACCAAAGTGGTCCCTATTTTTCTACTTGCATTTTTTACGTGCTTTCGAACTGCTAGGTTGGCAGAAGCTGGGGCAAGTAACGGGAGCTCACTCCGTTATGCAGCGCTAGGGATTCGAACCGCTGAACTGCCGACCTTTCTGATCAACAAGCTCAGCGTCTTGGCCACTGAGCCACCACGTTTTTGAGGTAGAACCCCTCAAAAGGTAATAGCTTTGTGAAATTATACTTCCCTATTTCTGGAAACCAATTCTATAAAAGATCATGTTTTGCTGTTGTTCAGTTCTCAGCTCCTTCAGAGGCTGGGACCCTTTTGCTGAATCGCTTCAATAAACGTTTTGCGAAAGTCCATCATTTGTGTCTGGCTCTGATTGGCTTCTGCACCAGGCTGAACCATTTTGGGGGCAACAGCTGTTCTGAGAGTTTCATAGATGTCAGGTACCTAAGAATGGGGTGTGGGGGGGAAATAAAGCATTGAGAAAAAAGTTAACATGATTCTGATTATTCACTAAGAAGTTAGATAAATAAAAAACATTGTAAGTAGTTGGAAAAGAGGAAAAAGAAACTGCATTAACAGTTATGTCAAATAAATTGTTTTATTGATCCTGCCTTTAGGCCTTCAAGGGTCTTTCACAGACACCCACACATTGCTTCTATGTAGGTCTTCCTGTGGCAGTTTTTCTTTATTTTCTTTAAATCAGGTGTTACTAACCTTACTCAGTTGTCTTTTTGATTATTGCTCAGCTGAATGGAGAGCACACATTCAAATGTGAACAGCTTCCTGCAGTATTTATAATAATATTTCTTTATGATGGGATAAAGAAGCCCAGTCCCAATTAAAACCTCGGGAGAATTGACTATCTAAATACAGCCGCTTTCTAACTGAAAGAGTTTCAAGGTTGCCTATAAACATATTAGCTCATCATTCATGTACGTTAACTTATCCTTGATTATTGTCGCTTGAATGATGTGCGCATTTGAAATGCTGGTTTGTACTTCTCATATTTTAGCTATCTACTTGAGACATCTTAAGTACAGGTCTGCCTTATCCAAAGTATGAGGTACTCTTTGGTAGGGACTTCAAGACCGATGTTTGGGTGAAAGAGAAATGTCTGAATGACACTTTTGCTAGTTTTCATGTAAGCGTATCCCACTTACGGTCTCAATAAGATGAAGGAAAAAATGAGTGAGTCCTTATCATCACTGCCAAAATATTCCTTGCCCTTTTAAATAGGAACAATGAACTCACTCAAAGAGCAAACTAATAATGAAAGAGTGACAGATAACACATAGAATTTTTGCTCTATAGCAGGGAAGGAAGGAAGGAAGGAAGGAAGGAAGGAAGGAAGGAAGGAAGGAAGGAAGGAAGGGAATCAACCAGGAGACCCTATACTATTTCAGACAAGTGACTGTCCAGTCTCTTCTTAAAAACCTCCCATGATGGAAAAGGGAGGAAGGGAGGGAGGGAGGGAAGAAGGAAGGAAGGAAGGAAGGAAGGAAGGAAGGAAGGAAGGAAGGAAGGAAGGAAGGAAGGAAGGAAGGAAGGGAAGGAAGGAGTTCGTGTCAGAAAACCTTAAGTTTGCCATGTTAGTTCTTAATATGTCAATATAGTTTATGTTTTATATGTTTATGTCTGTAGTTTATATACAGAGAGGGACAGCATGTGCAAGACACAGAGAGAGAGAGATTGGTGAATTGGTGTTTTATAAGGAAAGTTGTAACAACCTATATTAATACGATTAAACTTCCCTTCTTCACAAAGATTAGGCTAGTTTATGTAAATATGTATGCAAGTGTAAATAAAATGTTGCTAGTTTTAAGATTCTTGCTAGTTTTATGATTCTGGAATTTTTTTTTTTTTAAGATGAATGCAATAACGAATCCCAACATTTGAACTGGTGTATTTTCAAAACCAGAGTGCTGAAGGTGGGGTAGAAAAGGCAGCAAAGTTCAGAAAATTAAAGGGTTGGTTTTGAGATGTTTCTCTCCACCATCAGCCCAGCATCAGCGATGAATGTCATCATGAGGTATATTATGCTGTGTTCAGATGGCCCAGATAACTCATTACTCTAGAAAATAATCTTATTCCAAAGATTTTTACTGGCAAAAGAAACCTATATTAGTGTGCATTAAGGATTTTAGTTCTTATAAATTACATTATTTGAAAATCTCATTTCGAACCAGGAACTGAAATGATGTTAGAAGGCTCCGAGGATTCATTCTTCCTGAACAATAGACTGTCACCGATCAGTCTGAAAAGTAATTACTCCAAATTTAATTATTATACAAGCTCTTTTGTCAGATAGGTAGAGCATGCCCAAAAGAGAGGTTGAAAGGGTGCCGCGAAAGTGTACTCATTGACTGTGGCAGCAGAGGAGGGAAATTACACATGTTTTAATTGAGCTCTGCTTAGTCCTGGAATAGGTCAATTAAAGGATGTTACAAGGTGGACCTTGTCTGCAAATCTCTCGGCGCTGGCAGTGTAATAAAACCCATCACTGAAGCATCAAATTTGAAAGTAGAATATTATCTCTGATGCATTGCTGAGAAAGAGCTGGAGCCTCCTTACAATCCTGTATATTTTCCATCTCAATGGAAGCAAACGGGGTAAAAAGAGGGCCTCTCCTTCGATAGAGAATACTTGTAGCTCAGGGTTAATAATGAGGGGTCCTTGGTGCTCTCTGATCTTGGTTGTTTTCTTGCAGATGTTTCATTAGCCAAATTAAGTAACATCATTTGTGCACAATACAGCACTTATGATGTTGCCTAGTTTGGGTAATGAAATTTGTGTCATAAAACAACCAAGCAGGATGCTACAGTTGTCCTCCTCCTCCTCCTCCTCCTCCTCCTCCTCCTCCTCCTCCTCCCCCCCCCCCCCCCCCCCNGGACGTTGCCCTCTCGGCTTCTCCCCGATGTCCCGAGGCCGATCCCCGAGCCCGATGATTATTTATTTATTTCCTCCTCCTCCTCCTCCTCCTCCACCACCACCACCACCACCACCACCACCACCACCACCACACAAACTCTGCTCCCTTCTAGCACTGATGAGGTTCCCTAGTTGGGTCATGAAATATCTGCAAGAAAACAACCAAGCTCAGAGAGCACCAAGAAGCATTTCTCCTTCCTTTCTGTGGAGGAGCCATCCTGATCTGAAGGGGCTTGGAGTTTTGGTGGGCTTAGACAAACTGAGGAACTTGATAGGTCTGAGATACAGACATATGTGGGCTCTAAATCACTTTTGGTAAGAAAAAGAAGTCTGTCCTAGCCCAGATCTTCTTGGGTCAATGAGAACTTTCTCAGGGACATTCATAATTATAGAGGAATCCCTCTAGAATGAAGTTGGATTGGATTCTACCTGGAGTTAAGAGAGAATGCTGTGTGCATTCTGCCCATAGCAGAGGTACCTTAATGAAAGAGTTTTCTTAAGTCTGGAAAAAAATTGTGCTAGTTTTGCAACTTTGCCATGGATCAGAATGAAATCTTTGTTTCACTCTGTTCCATATCTTAAGTGGACCACATTCTTAGGGGGTGAAAATCAAATAATAAACTGTATTCAAAATACACGTGCCATATAAAACTACTCCAATAATTTTTCAGAATGTCCAGCTACATTTCTTGAAAGCAATGACATGTGTGTAAGCCACATTTCTGTAATTAGGAAACAGCCTTAACCATGATTTTCAGATCCCACATCGTTGACATTTTTTGAAACAGAATTCTTGAGCCATTCTCCTAGTTTTCATGTGGGATCATTCTGGACATCATCTTTTGCTTGTTGATTTCAAATTTCATTTCTTCTTGGGTTGAAATGACAGTATAGATCATGTTTCTGAAGCTAAACCATTTTAACTAGGCCAAAGTAACTATTATTCAGGATTTGTGAACATTCAATATGTTCTTCCCTTCTGTGTGGTGAAAATGAGTAAATGAGTCTCACTGAGTAATTTGAAATAACATAGATGTAATTTGAAATTACACCATGTATTGGCTGAGAAGAGCCGCACACTTTGATGCATGGACTTCTATTTCCCAGGTGATTTTTCCTGAGTGAGGTCAAAATCTTGTCATGTCGATATGTTGACCATTTTTTTTAACTCTATGCTTCTGTGTTTCCCATGTGGCTTCTTTATTGATAGGGACCATAAGTGTTGGTTACTTTTCAAAAATGCAATATGATTGTATGTTGTTCATAAAGTATGACTGAACTAAACTTCAGCACTTGTTTTTTAATCTTTAACTTCAAGGGTAACTGCTAAAGATGACACTGTGTTCATTCCATTTTGGTTACAAGAATCATTTTTTCCTCTCCAAAGGAATTAATTCACCCAATAATGGACAATATTTCAGCAGGCACCAAGACAACAAGCTCAGGACCCCAAAAGATCTTGACAGACTTGAACAATGGGCCCTATCCAACAAAATGAAATTTAATGTGGAGAAAAGCAAGGTTTTACACCTGGGCAGGAAAAACTAAAGGTGCAAATATAGATTAGGTGAAACCTGGCTCAAAAACAGTAACTGTGAGAGGGACCTTGGAGTCCTAGTGGACAATCACTTAAACATGAGTCAGCAGTGTGCGGAAGCAGCCAAAAAAGCTAATACAATCCTTGGTTGTATAAACAGAGGCAGAGAATCAAAATCACATGAAGTATTAGGACCACTTTATAAAGCCTTAGTAAGACCACGCCTGGAATACTGCATCCTGTTTTGGTCACCACATTACAAACAATGATGTTGAGACTTTGGAAAAAGTGCAAAGAAGAGCAACTAAGATGATTAAAGGCCTGGAGGCTAAAACATATGAAGAACTGTTGCAGGATTTGGGTTTGGCTAGTCTAGAGAAAAGAAGGACTAGGGGTGACATGTTAGCGGTATTCCAGAATTTGAGAGGCTGCCAAAAAGAGGGGGTCAATTTATTTTCCAAAGCACAAGAGGGCAGGACAAGAAACAATGGATGGAAACTAATCAAAGAGAGAAGCAACCTGAATTAAGGAGAAACTTCCTAACAGTGAGGACAATTAACCAGTGGAACGGCTTGCCTTCAGAGGTTGTGGGTGCTTCATCACCGGAAGTTTTAAAGAAGAGACTGGACAGTCACTTGTCTGAAATGGTATAGGGTCTCCTGCAAGGTCCCTTCCAGCTCTATTTTGATTCTGTTCTTGAATTAGGTCGAAAGATCTATGGAAGACTTTGCCTTCAGAACAGATTTTTTTAAAAAAAGTTCCTCTGCTGTCTTTCAGAGAAATGCATTTTCTTCCATCCCCCAAGAGTAATGCTTACAGCAGTGTTTCTCAAACTTGGCAGCTCTAAGACGTGAGGAATTCAACTTCCAGAATCCCCTATGCTGGCTGGGGAATTCTGGGAGTTGAAGTCCACACACCTTGAAGTTGCAAAGGTTGAAAAACAGTGGTCTAGAGGTTCTTTCCTGTATAGTTTTCCTCTTTATCCCCACTTCACCAATCATGTTTTCTTTTTTTCCTAATTATAAACCATCTCTTTAGTTTTGTATCTTGTGAGAAATGGACACTCTAATTGTTGTCTCTGCTATATGTGCAATTCATCAAAACTCATTTTTTCTCCTTCTTATTATGATCTCTCTTTTCTCCTGTAGTCCATACTAGGAGCACCACCAATGCCCTACTCTAATTTCTTGTTTTATTTCCATCAGCATTTTGCTGGCATGCTTCCTTTGAAGGCTACATTAATTGAAGCAATTTATTTCTACACAGTTGTACATGACATATTTATAACTCTCTAGGTCTAATTTTAACAACTTGTGCTTACCTCTGCTTGAATGCTGCTTCTAATCAGTGTATATTGGATGTCACCTAAGACAAGCTGAGGTGACCTCCCCAAGCACTCATGAGCCAACCCCAATTATCTCGCTTTGAGATGCCAGCAGGATTGTGATGGCACGCAACATTGTCTTCCTTGCAGCAAGAATTAAAACAAGCTCATGGCCCACAATGTTAAGCTCACCCTGCTTATCATTTGTGTTGGCCCAATAAATCTCTTTTGTTCCTTTAGTTTAATTTTTTTTTGCTCATGCCAGAGATTGTAAAAAAAAAATTAAAAAAATTAAAATGGGGCTTGATATAGTGATGTTCCTCACAGTGCACCCCATGACTTTGATTCTCTTGCTTTGACACGTTGGGTCACAAGTTTTATTAGCCTGATATAAGGGAGTAGCTTATCCTCCATGCTCCTCTGAGTATAATTGAATTCTAGGTGCCCAGACTAGACGTCCGAGATAAAATTCATTTCCCTGTCTACTTTTGGAAATTAAATATAAGCTTGGAAAATCAATATAGGAGAGGTAGGTTCAAAAATAAAACCAGTCAAAAGAATCCTTTTGAGAATGAGGAAAATTGTAATATAGGTGGCCTTCAACCTATGACCACAATTTAGCCCCAAATTCCTGTTGCTAAGTGAGACATTTGTCAAGTGAAGTTCGCTCCATTTTATGACTTTTCTTGCCACCGTTGTTAAGTGAATCATTGCAGTTGTTAAGTTATTAAGTGAATCTGGCTTCCCTATTGACTTTGCTTGTAAGAAGGTCACAAAAGGCCATGGGACACTGCAGCCGTCATTGCTATGAACCACTTGCCAAGCATCTGAATTTTGATCACATACCACATTCCTCCCATCGACCAGTGAGGTCGCACAGGGCTGGCCTTCTTCAGGTCCCATCAGCCAGACAGTGTCGACTGGCGGGACCGCGAGGGAGGGCCTTCTCTGTAGCCGCTCCGACTCTGTGGAACCAACTTCCCCCCGAGATCCGTACTACCCCCACCTTACTGGCCTTCCGTAAAGCCGTTAAGACCTGGCTTTTCCGGCAGGCCTGGGGCCAATAGTTGTTCTGATTGGCCCATGTATGGTTGTGTGAATGTTTTATTTTAATATGGATATGGTTTTTTTTAAAATTGTTTTTATATGTTTTATTTTTATTTTTTTTACATGATGTAAGCCGCCCAGAGTCCTTCGGGAGTTGGGCGGCATATAAATTTTATAAATTAAATTAAATTAAATTAAATCACATGACCATGGGGATGCTGCGACGGCTGTAAGTGTGAAAAACAATCATAAGTCATTTTTTTCCAGTACCATTGTAACTTTGAATGGTCACTAAATGAACTGTTGTAAGCCAAGGACCACCTGTACTCTTCTATTATCAGTGTGGATTTGTTGGTATCTTTTTATCTCATGTAATTGCTTTTTAAACTATGATTCTATTTCTGAATGACCAATTAAACACAGCACTCATTTACCTCACCAACCTAAAAAAACAAGTTTTAGATTCCTCTTCATGTGCTTCAGAATCTTTCTTATTCTGAAGATGATTAGATGAAGCTCTGGTATTACATATCATTCAGCCTTGAAGGAGACTAATTGTTTGCCCTCAATTTTCGAGCCCTGATTTTTCTTCTTACCATGAATCTATATGTATAAAAGCGAAAACCACTCACGCATTAATCATGAAATCTCCAGAACCGTAAAGCCTACAAACTTGAAATTTGCCACGTATGTTCCTCTTGGCTTCTAGGTGCTCACTGAGAACAGATTTTTCAAAATGACCATCGCAGCATGAGTATTTCTTACATTAATATTAACAAGCTCTGATGCTAAGGAGTTCTACTCCCCCCTCTCCCACACAAACTTCTTCCTGTCTCCTTCTTGCTCACACAGCAAATACTGTTTGAGTTTCCAAACACCCCTCAACTCTCTCACACACTAACAGGATGCTAGCCAGATGAATACCAATGGATGCTGGTAGGCAGAGACAGATTTTTTCCCCCTTATTTTCCTCCTCAGTTCAGACAAATCTGTTCCTTCTACTGTAACACCAGTTAAAGGGACAAGAGGCAAAAAAACGCAGGAAAAGATTGACAGATGCGATTAGGAAAACACAAGTAAGGGAAGCTGCCTGTTTCTCCCATGGCCAGTTCTATGTGGCATGCTACAGAGTCAGTTCACCTGACAACCTGGTCAGGGGTGGGTTCCACTTACATTCCCCACTGGTTCACATCGTGACATTTTGTGCGTTCCCTCGCACAATTTTGCTTCCGCACATGCTCAGTAGCTGCAATCAGTCCGAAACACAGCTAAGGAGCTGATCAGCTGTGCTTCGGGCGAAGGAATAAAGGTTAGTATAAATCCGGGGATGGGCGGGAGGGCCATTTTTCAAGCAGCAGAACAGGAAAAACCTTCCAAACAGTAAAAAATTCACAAAAAATTCCCAAAAAAATATGGTGACGCCCACGGACCGGCACCGACCGAACCAGATCTGTGACATCACCAGCGGGTTGCTAACGGTTCGGGTGATCCAGTCTGAACCGGGAGGAACCCACTCCTGAGCCTGGTCATCCTCCAGCCAGAGAGCAAAATCAGGAATGTTGTTTACAGGGAGGTCCTGAGCAATTCATCTGAGGGACGAATTTAAAGTCTATGCTATGCAAATAATGTCTTCATCTGTAACAGAAACTTAGCTTACCATCTCTAATGAAATAATACAGTCCCTTTTTTAACTACTCATTAATTTTCAAGCTTTAAGTGTCAATTTATCAAGCCCCATCACATAGTTTTGTAGCGAAGCATGGGTATCAGCTAGTGTATTAATATATTTAATTTGGAAGGATAATGCTACCTGAAAATATATTCTTTGCCCCCAAATTAAATATATTAAAAGAGGATTGCGTCATCTTAACAAAAGATGGGAAATTAATACTTCAGCCACAGTGTGTCATTTTTCTTCATTTCTTCTGGTGGCTATTAACTGTTAAATATGTCCTTTCGTTGTTTTATTTTTTCTTTCATTTGGAGTAACTAAGCCATAGTTCCTCTCCCCCATGTATGGATAGTTACCTTTCCTTTATAATATAATAGTGTTATATTTAATCACCAGACAGTCTTCAAAATGCTGAAATTCTATTTATAAGAATTAAAGGACAGAGATAGGTAGGTAGGTAGGTAGGTAGGTAGGTAGGAAGGAAGGAAGGAAGGAAGGAAGGAAGGAAGGAAGGAAGGAAGGAAGGAAGGAAGGAAGGGGAAAATATTAAATCAGTTACTAGCCATGCATGTTTAAAATTGAATCTGTTGAAATTGATGAATCACTACACAAATGTAGGAATTAGTGAAGTAAGTTAGATTCTTTCCCTCACATTATTTGTGTTTCAATTAGAGAGAAATTTGCATTAACGAGTTCTGGTATATCCAAGAAGGAAGGAAGTTCAGCAGCAGCAACAAAAGCTTACTAAGAGAATGTATTGTTTAAACCTATTTAATCTAATTGGTTTCTTTCTTAATCTGAATCATGAAAAAAGTATGGTCTTCAGTCTTCTCGATGATCACCCGCGCATACCCTCTTTAATCCCACAAAGTGGGAGCAATTAAAATTAGTTGTGTGAGGTCATTTTGGTTTTTGCATAATTTGGATCTTGAGTGGATCTTGAGTGAATGCAGAGCAAATGGGTGTTTTAGCTCTTTCAGAGCCCGAAGGCACATATTTCATGGCTTAAAAACCTCCAAAACCTGGCCCAGTTTAGTTCTTGGCTGTACCCACTTTGGGAATGCAGGTGTGTATGTGCCACAGAAAAGTTGGTACACACCATACATTGACATATGTCAGGCATCCTTGATGTGAAAGGGTAGAAAGAACACACTTATAAATCGGATAAGATATTAAACATTCTATCTATATATATAAAAGCAAAAACCACTCACGCCGTAATCACAAAATCTCCAGAACCACAAAGCCTACAAACTTGAAATTTGGCACGTATGTTCCGCTTGGCTTCTAGGTGCTCACTAAGAAAGGATTTTTCGAAATGACCATCAGGGGGTCATGCACACATGCGCGGGAGGTGGGGGTGATTAGGATGAAAAAATACCCAGGCAGCGCCGGGTCATCAGCTACTGTAGTTTTTAATATTATTAACTTTTCCCTCCTCCAAGGAAAACTAAATTTGGATAACTCCAAAGGATTCAGTACCAGTACATAATCTATGTCACTTATTTCTGTTAAAAATGTATAAAATTGGTTCTACTTGAGGATGTGTCTTTTTCTCATATAGTTCAGCAGCTGAACTCAGACAGTGGAATAGAAATACAGATTTCAATCTTCACTGTGTCTTGCTGAAATGGCTTTTCCAGAATATGTAATTCTCACTTTGACCAGAAAATCCTTTTCACCTGTCTTTTTCCCATCATATGCCTCGATACGCCTTTTAGGAACTTCTAGAAATCTCTACAAATAATATAACATTCCCATATGATCAAATGTCATTTATTTATTTAGCATATTTATATACTTGCCTACCTCACAAAAACGTGACTGGGTGGCGTACACAATAACTACAATTAAAATCTCCATCACAGACTAAAAACACTCAACCATAAGAAAAACATATGAGATGCAATAAATAAATAATGAATGAATGAATAAATAAATAGTATTCAGAACAATGTATAAAATAATAGAAAGACTGACCAAACTGTATTTTGGTCATTGAGCAATTAAAACACAATGAATAAAATAACACAAAACTAAACAATGCATTCAGAAAACAGTTGGGATTATAATCTCAGAACTTGTGATGGAGTAAAGAATAAATACTGCTACCTTCTGGCAACTATATTTTCTGAACAATGTCTGTTTATGAAATGCATTCTACCATTGGCAAGAGCAGTAGTTTGTCATCATTCAATTTAGAAGCTATATCTGGCTTCACAAATCATCCCCCAGGAGCTGGCAGTCCTAATTATAAAGGAACTACTAGTGGAGAGGGAGCCATGCTATCCCAAATCTCCTAATACAGACGACCTCCTCCACCTGTTAAACTTCTGCCTTAGGACCTATTTTACATTTGGCAGCCAACAGTACGAACAGATAAAGGGGACGCCCATGGGATCTCCGATCTCGGGAGTGGTAGCAGAGGCGGTCCTCCAGAAATTGGAATATGAGGCTATGAAAATTTACAAGCCCAGGTTTTGGGCACGTCATGTTGATGACACGTTTGTCATCATTAAACCACAAGATAAGAACAGAATATCAACAGGCATATTGAACTACCACCGGCCTACCAGGCATTCAGACACCAGGAAAGACCCTGCAGGATGAGTAAGGACGGCTTCCCATCAGGGAGCAGGGACCAATGGCACCCTCCCCCCATCCCTCAACATGCAGACTCAGCCTGTGAACGCATGGCCAGTCCTGACCAAACACAGAGCAACCCGGCAGTGTTATCTCAAACTATAAGAGATAGGATTAATGAGGAACATACCGGGCCGATTACAAGGTCACGAACAAGACAGCAAGTTGCAATGGTTGACAGACTAACATCATCCCCCACCGATGGGCAGACTGGGAGGGGGGAAGCAGTAGGAGCCAAGCCTCCATCAACTAGCATGACGACAGCAAAAACAGCCCAGCTAATTACAGGTGGGAGGCGGCTGGAAGGACCTATCACACGTGCAATGGCCAAATTGATTAATGGCATATAAAGGCAGAGATCTCTGTAATGGTAGTTTAATACTCTGACGATGTCAGCAGCTGGCTGACGAAAGCTTAGTAAAATTTTAATTATTTTAGTTCCGGAGTTCGCAGAATGTCTGTTTCTTTATATATATATATATTGTTTGGTTTTGTTTGCTGGCTGGCGTGAAATAAAGGGAAAAAAATCAGATGCCTTTGAAAAAATCTCCTCCTCTTCAGACTTCATTTATGAAGCCATTTTTGTATGCAAGAAGCAAACAGTAGCTCTTTTCTTACTTTTGAATGAAACATAACAGGGAACTTAACTTAAGCTTGCTGAGTTCCAGCACTCCTTTGCCAAGTCCCAGTTTTGGAATAAAATTGTTTGGAACAACCGGGCCCTTGTTTTTGTTTTGTTTTTAAGTTAGGAAAGATTCTCTATGTTCAAGAGGGGGGGGGGGGAATAACATTAAATGTAAGAGTTTCTGGAGCCCAAGATGTTTTTGTGAGATAAGGAAAAAGGGGCAATAGGTAATGTGGTTGGAGAGAAAGGCTGAATGGACTTTTTTTTTTTCCATCTTGGGAATGACAAGACACATTATTATGGCGCCATGGAGAAGATCTGGGGTTTTTTCACACACCAATAACAGCAATAATAAATCTGGATATGTAATTGGCTTCAAAACAGCTTCTTATCAATTCCTGCTTTCACTACAATTAATACTTTCAGTAAACCTGACCAATATACATTAGCCTTAAGCTTTCTTTCACCCATATATGTCTAGTGATATAGACGTCTCTCTTTCAGAGCTGATCCACTGGAGAACCAAAAGGTGCTTTTTACAAAAGGCAACTGGACTTTCTTATTTTTTTCCCCCTTTGAAAACATTTTGCTTCTCACCCAAGAAGCTTCTTCAGTTCTTTGCCCTTCGAAAAAAGCACCTTCAGGACAACCATGACCTGGAGAATCTCCACAGACATCCTCTGGAGACGTTTGTGAGTTTTTGTAATCATATGGATTACTCTGAACCCATCCATGTTTCTCTCTTCCTTAAATCCTCCCTCCCTCCTTCTCATACTCTTCCCCACACTGATTAGCTTAAGAAAGTACTTAACCCTATTTCATGATCGCCGTACATGAACAGGCAGCTTATGGACTGAAAAAGACTGTTCAGTCAGGGTTGCTCGGAAATCCCACTGTGAGACTTACCTCCAAGAAGGTGCACTTATGCATATGCTCCAGGGGTGAAATCCAGCAGGTTCTGACAGGTTCTGGAGAACCGGTAGCGGAAATTTTGAGTAGTTTGGAGAACCAGCAAATACCACCTCTGGCTGGCCCCAGAGTGGGGAGGGAATGGAGATTCTGCAATATCCTGGCCCCAGGAGTTAGTTAGTTTATTTATATTTCTATGCCGCCCAACTCCCGGATTGAGGCGTGGGGAGGGAATGGACATTTTGCAGTATCCTTCCCCTGCCACGCCCACAAGCCACGCCCAAGCCACACCACGCCCACCAAGCCACGCCCACAGAATCGGTAGTAAAAAAAATTGCATTTCACCACTGATATGCTCTAAATAAACCATGCATCACATGGACAAAAAAAAAACAGAGTAGTAGAAGAACATTAAGAGTTTAAAAGCAGGCGTTTTTCCTCTTCCAATCTCAGAGTTCCTGCATGGTAGGGGTAAGATTGAACAAAACTGGCTGCAGGATTATTATTTTTTAACTGGATCTTACAGTTTGTGGTGTGTAAACCCCCTGACAAATGAAACAGCTAATACAGAGGGTAATACTTGATGAATTTATATTGAACTGAACATCCAAACCGTAAAACATTTTTAGAGGTGCCCAGTGTTCCCTGTAGTTCAGTCTCCTTGAAGGAGGTCACAGGAGACTGGCGGTGTTTTCTGTGATATATGGTTTATTTATACTTCCTCCTTGCTGATCATAAGATGAAGGATTTATATGAAGAGCACTCCTAATAGACTCCTGTTCCCCGCTGGAGATCTTCAGGGAGCAAAATCAGTTTTCTTTTTCTTTAGAGATAAGAGGCAACTTCGTTTCCCCCCCCCCCCCAACTACACATTATGTGGTTGGTTGCACAGTGATCCAGATGTTTAGACTGGATGGAAATGTTGTCAGTGCTTAGATTTTCCAAGTGCCGTCCAAGGTTTTTCGGTATGGTTCCCAGTAAGTCCACACTGGGACCACCATGCCCAATTTATGCCACAATCTCTCCACTTTGATTTTTAGATCTTGATACTTTCCAATTTTCTTCAATTCTTTGTCTCCTGTTCTACTATCCCCTGGTATTTCCACATCAATTATCCATAGTTTAGATAATTGATGTGGCAATTATCAGTTTGTACTTGCAAATCTCACAGTGAAGATTTTAATTTTTGATTAATTAATTAATATGTATTGCTATTATGGTTCATCGCACGGTTAGCCAGATGTTTAGACTGGATTTGGCATTTTTATCCACCTATCCAGTCCTTCTCAATGACCTGGGATAGACAGATCAACATCTGTCTATTGTTCGATGGTGTTAAAGGTCTCATTGCAAGATGTAAGCTGTTCCAAGGAAAGCTGCTTTTTGCAATTGACTGGTGATGCAAATGAAGACCAACACCAGCTAAAGAATAGCAATAGCAATAGCACTTAGACTTATATACCGCTTCATAGTGCTTTACAGCCATCTCTAAGCGGTTTACAGAGTTAGCATATTGCCCCCAACAATCTGGGTCCTCATTTTACCCACCTCGGAAGGATGGAAGGCTGAGTCAACCTTGAGCCGGTGAGATTTGAACCGCCGAACTGCAGCTAGCAGTCAGCTGAAGTAGCCTGCAGTGCTGCACTCTAACCACTGCGCCACCTCGGCTCTATATATATAGAACTGGCAGCTGTGATTCCACGTTGTTGTATATATAATAATAATTATGTACACCACTATGTGAAATCACAGCTGGTGTCGTGCCTTCATATGCATCAAGCTCTTATTATTTTTAGGAAGATGTGTTCAAATTTTAGGACGATGCATTGAAGGATAAAGAAGCATATGGCAGATGCTGAAAGTTATTATTTTTGCCTCATAGAATAAAAAGTTCTCAGAAAGGTGAAGACTATAACATTTTATTTGGATATACATTGCATGCGAGTAAGAAAGTTGGGAGCTGCCTATGATGGGGAAGAAAATTGTCTGAAGAATAGGCTTCTGTGTTTCTTTGAGACTACAGTAGCTAGTGGAGTATAATTGTATAATCACAAATCCTGCTTTCATTGTGTTAGCTAAGAATCATCACTGTGGTACGAGTCTTATATTGTTGTTGTTCAGTTGTAAGTCATGTCCAATTCTTCATGATCCCATGGACCACAGCATACCAGCCTTTGCCCCCCTCCCATCCTGCACCGTCTCCCGGAGTTTGCCCAAATTCATCTTCATTGCATCGACAACACTATCTAACCCTCTCATCCTCTGCCTTCCCCTTCTCCTTTCACCTTCCATCTTTCCCAACATCAGGGTCTTTTCCAAAGAGTCCTCTCTTCTCATTTGGTGGCCAAAGTATTTGAGCTTCAGCTTCAGGATCTGTCCTTCCAAAGAACAATCGGGGTTGATTTCTGATTTGATCTCCTTGCAGTCCAAGGGACTCTCAAGAGTCTTCTCCGTGAGTCTTACAGGTCACAGACTTGTCCCTGTTTCTGCATACAAGTCATATGATTGGCTTAATATGTAGCACTTTAAGTAATATCTGCCATTCAGGGGAACTTAGTGAGATTCAACTGTCTGCAGTGTATCTGTCTGATAGTTGAATTCGACACTGCATGGAACTGAGTATTCTACACTGTCTGGTAGATAAGATCCAGGTGTGATACAACCCTGACACTAAACTGTATGGACTAAAAAAAGCTGAATAATTTGGGTCTGCTATTAATCCTCAATCTGTCCCTGATTGGGGTGGAATGTAGTCTGGATTCCTAGGAGGAGAGGGAAGGGCCACATTGCAGAGGACAAAGATGCAAGCAAAGCTTAGATCAGGGGAGTCAGACCTTGGCACCTTTAAGAGTTGTGGACTTCAACTCCCAGAATTCCCTAGCCAGTATTCTGGGAGTTGAAGTCCACAGGTATTAAAGGTACCAAGTTTGGACACCCCTGGCTTAGGTAGTTTGGTCAGGAGAGAGTTGCTTCTCCCTAGCAATTCTCAGACTATATCTATAGTGCAGTAATGGGTTGCAAGTCCTGTTGCTACCGGTTCGCGCGCGCGGGGTGGGTGGAGCCTCCCGCCGCCGCCGCTACCGGTTTGTGGATCCGGGCCATACCGGTAGCAACCCACCGCTGCTATAGTGATGCAAAATAGCTGCTTTTAGTTTGGCAAGATTTCTGTTTATAGGGAAGGAACAATCAAGGAAACTGCTCAGAAGTAATTCCACATGACTTTCTCGGTTCTTGGGGCCTGTCACTAATTCTGGTTTTAATTTCTTAAGTGTCAAAAAAGATCAAATATAGCCATATGTAAAATATGAGGACAAAATAAGACTAATTCCAGTCCAGACCCGGTAAGCACAGAATACTCTTACATCCTAATCCTAAATTCAGGTTCATTGCACAAGGCTCTTAATACTCTTGCTAGTCTTAATTTATGAAGTTAGTTCAACATATTACTTTTTTTTTTCTTTCCCTCTCTCTTTCTTTTATCCTGTGCCCACAGAAATGAAGGTAATCCTGTGGGCCATATTCCACAGTGAGGCATTATATTTCATGGTCTTTCCTACTGTACGATTCTATTCCTGTATCAAAATTTCCCTTGGGTGTTATGTTTCCAATTTATTTCCCTTTCAATTCTTTGATTCTATAATTTGCGTTGCAGTAAAACAACATCACCTTGGGAGTGTGTATGGCATAAAGCCTGTGTTCTACCATGAACCCGGACGAATGCTACTGAGGTTTCCAATCAGTTTTGATGGAGTAATGAGGCACTGACTTAAAATGAACAAATGCATTTTTTTATGGGAACAAAAATAAGAAAATGGAGTCCTATCAGTAAGAAGTGCTTGAATGTGATCACTACCAAATAGTATCTCACAGTGGTATTTCTGATATTGTAAATAGAAAGGAGTACAGTGCTTTTATGTATTTTAACTGCTTAAAATTGCAGGTAAACAGTGCCTTGCTGACTTCGTCTTGGCTCAAAAGCTAAGCTGGGGACTTCTGTAGATCACCATGGAATAGAACGGTGCTAGGATAAACGGGGAAGTTGAAAAAGCATTCCAGAAGAAGTTAGCTATGCGTGTGCAATTATCAGGAAAGCTTCATGGATTTGTTCGTGTGTCCACTAAGAAGAAAGCTTCAGTTGTCTGATAATGGCATTACTACTGTAGATGGCAGCTCCTGGTCAATCTTGGCTGATTTCTAGGTTAGCTAAGCCCAGCAACATCTGGTTAATGTTAGGGTAGAAGACCACAAGGAGATTCTAATATCACTTTTCTCCTGGCCAAAAAACTATGGAAATGCATCATGCACCTTTTGGATTTGGGACACTTTTGCATATTGTGGGCACAAAATATTTATCAGAAACTCAGGTTGGTCCTGTTGATATGTCATCTGAATTCAACTATCTTCCTGTCCTAAAAATATAAATTTCCAATTAACAACTGCAGTTAAGAACTGGTCAGTGGAACTCATCGTTAGTAATATCAATAGGGACATAGTAGAACTGAAACAGTCCCATTGATATATAATCTGAGTGAATAAACAACACCACATTTTCTGTGTTTCTTCATTACTCAGTCACTTATAAAACGAGTCACCAAGTTAGAGCTCAAAGTTTTTAATTCTGGTTCTAAGACTTCTGGAATGTTCTTTTAATTCTCTGGCCTGCTCCTTTTTTTGTACCTGTTTTGTACACCACAGAGATACTTTAGAGAAATATACATTACTTTCCCCTCATTCCAGTTTTATTTCCATTTGCAGTTGGCAACGTGGGACTCGAAGAAGGGGCTGAACGGGAGTTTGCAAGAACGGCGTTTGGGCAGCGACCTACAAGGATTAACACTGAAAGTGGTGACTGTCTTGGTATGACCATGTTTGAACGGAGGAAGCAAAATGTCCAAAAATTATACTTGCTAGTATCTTTTTTAATTTTTTTTTAAAGGATTCGATTATCTGTTGTCATTTGTAGAATGATGTATTGTGTTTTTTCCAAGGTGAGACTCAAGAAAGTAACACTTTGAGTAAAACAAGGTCTTGCAATGGTTGTGTGCAGCATATGTCTATATCACATATTTATTGCTAGATTTATATTTCACTCTTATTCCAAGATGTCTAGAGAAATTTACAATTTTAAAACGCTAGAGCAAAAAATAAACATTATGAAGGAACAAGAGAAGCATTATCTTTCACCACTAATGAACCCATCAGTGATTTGGCATGGACGTTCTTTCTTTGCATTCATTTTCCCTCAGGATCTGCTGGTCATAAGACCTCAAGAGACGTGAAATAGAATAGAATAGAATAGAATAGAATAGAATAGAATAGAATAGAATAGAATAGAATAGAATAGAATAGAATAGAATAGAATAGAATAGAATAGAATAGAATGGAATAGAATTTTTTATTGGCCAAGTGTGATTGGACACACAAGGAATTTGTCTTGGTGCATATGCTCTCAGTGTACATAAAACAAAAGATAAGTTCGTCAAGAATCACAAGGTACAACACTTAATGATAGTCCGGGTACAAATAAGCAATCAAAAGCAGGAAGCAGGAAGAGTGAATGCAAATGCAGTATTAGTCCTTGTAGTTAGAGTTGGACTAAGAAATAATTTCAGCAGATGCTCATCCTCTGCAGGAGTTTCCCAGCATTTCCTGAATATCTTCTGAATATGTCTGATTAGTGACTGATCACTGCCTACCCGACTCATTGATAAAGTTTGTCTCTCTTTTACCCCTTAAGGCCTTCAGACATGTTGCTTTGAAGTAAGATTTAATTCTCCTTTGAGTAGGATTCCATAAATGAAATGGAGAAGCAGTGAAATAGCCCCTTCCCCTCCTTAAGCAAGCATCTGACCCCTTCAGTTATGGCAGGAGGTCTGTGGCATTACATTCAACTGCAAGCAAGTTTTCTTCTTGCTCATTTGACAATGGCAGATGGAACTTAGGCCGATTCACATGAATATTACACTTTTCAAATTATAAACCTGGTATTAAAATACAGTGTCTTATTTAGTCAGTCCTGCTGGCTTTAACCTCAGCACAATTGTTAGGACACTATTATAGTAATTATAAATCAATATTAGCATAACTGTGCTATAAAATCTGTAAAAAAATTTCTATATAAAGATGAGAGAAATTTATGCAGAAATTTCTCTCCCCAGATTTGCATGTGCAGAGATGGGGAGTCTGTTTCTGAATTTCCAATACCTCATCAAATCTCCTGATATTTCTCTTGTGTTTTGTCCAGTTTCTGGACGCTGATCAAAATAGAGGAAGAACTGCACTAAAAACTCAAATGTCCACCTTTAATCTAGTGATGGAGTCCTTGAGTAGAAAGAGCAAAGAACCATCAGTGGTGTGCATTCCCTACCAATGTTGTGGTTGAATTAGCTTCATCTTTTCCTATAGAGGACACTCAGAATTTCTCAAGAAAAAAATTTGCTGACTGGGAGGAGACGCCAAGCTGTCAAAAAAAAAGGCATCTGTACCTTTTTATCATTTTATTGCAAAATTTTCATTCGTATGTCAGCCTATCTGTGCAGTTTGCCTGTAAAGCAAAGTTGCTCTACAGTCCATGAATTTATCTCATCCCCAAAACTGGACCTCAAATAATTTTGCTTCCCATCTGGGAAATTAGACACTCACAATTCTTGAGTATGGTTGGTGACAGAATCAGGTTCCGTTTCCTCCTAGTCACAGGTGTTCCTGAAATGAAGAAAGACTCCAATAATGAAAAGTGGACATTTGTTGAAAGATATGTGAGCAATTTATGTTGCTCATGATGTTCTCAGAAGAACTTAGATAGAAGTGTTTTGCTCATGTCTTCAGTTTTTAAACATCTATGGTTGCGTCTACTATGCCTAGCATAGAAATGACTATTGAACACCATCCCGATCTCCATATGTTTTCCTTCTTTGTCAGAATTGTATAGTTCCACTGATTGTCTACTTGTTATGTCAAGCACAAGCACACATCAGCAGGTGTGTGTCAACAGTGTGAGGGATGCAAGCTTCCTTCCTGTCTTTAGCTGCACCTTCTCTCCTGTGCTTCTCTTGGTTTTGGATCTTCCTTCAGATCATAGTTTAAGCTGATTTCGGAGCTTCCCCCGAGATTTTTTAGTATAGGCTCTCCTGCATCATCTATCCTCTTTTCCCTCTCAAATTGTTGAAGGTCATGATCATATCTCTCTCCAGTCAGAAGATGAACTGGCCCATCCAAAGGTGATGTCACTACCAATGGGCAGAGTTTGCACTGACAATAAAATCAACGGTTTGGCAAATGAGCACCTTTCTCTGATTCATTTTGAAAGCAACACTTGATTGTGAGACTCTCTCTGTTCTTGTAACCACCATTGTTAAGTTAAACATGCTTTAGGTGTAGCCACTTTAAGATTCATCCCTGGATTAGCAATAACTGGAGGAATTCTCATTCTTAATTCACTATTATTGTATTCTTGAAAAAACAAAGACAAAATATGAAGCTTCAATTTTCCAGACCTGGCAACACAGCTTGTTGAGGTGCCATCAAAATTGTGAGTCAAGCTGTTTTTGCTTTGTAGTGTTGTAAGTCTCCTTTAAAGATCAGTCTTGATTTGTTCTCAGGAAGAACCGTTTGTTATGGTGGCTGAGAATATCCTTGGGCAACCAAAACGTTATAAGGGCTTCTCCATTGATGTCCTGGATGCCCTTTCCAAGAATTTGGGCTTCAAGTATGAGATCTATCAGTCTCCTGATGGAAAATATGGACAACAGCTCCATAACAGCTCCTGGAACGGCATGATTGGTGAACTGATTAACAAGGTATGCCCCATAATATCTGAATTCTGTTTTTTTTAGGGGAGGGTTTAAAAAACCGTTTTTTTCCTCTACACTAAACCGTCTTTCCTGTCCTAAAAATAAAACATTCCTCATTAACAGTGGCAGTTAAAGAAGTGGTCACTGCAACTCAGGATTACTAATATCAATAGAAATTAAGATACGAAAAAGTCCTATGATCAAACCATTTTCTCTGGTATTATATTATGCACAAACTCCACAGTTTAGTTACCTTTTCCTATCAGTTAAATTTTATAAATCTATCTACTCCTCATCTCTGGGACATATTCCATGTGTTATATTTAGCATTAAATCTTTCACCTAAGAATATTTAGCTAATATTTAGGTTTTAGGAAATGTTTAGTGGCCATAGATGAGCTGTGTATGGCTAATGGAGCATTTTTCTGATGTGGTTTTCTTATGAAAAAAAAAAACATTCCATTTTGTTGCAAACTATCTTTCATTTATGGGGTTTTTTCCCCCACTGTAATACTATTTTGTAGTGATCAGTTGAATAGCTTTCAAGGAACAAAATATTGTTTGTTTGTTTGTTTAAAAAAACAGGCTTGAAAAATATAGAAAACAAATCACAAAGTGATTGAGTCACATTTCAGTCTGAGACAGTGGCATTGACTTGTAAGTATATGCTACTAACTAAAATAAGGCAGAAGACATTCCAGCAAAGAAATCTTAAAGAATACAGATACCAGAGTACATTTTGTTGCAAATGGTTCATTTCAGAGAACATCGTCATAGCAATAGAAGAAAATGTTCTACAGTTCTCTGCCCATAATAAAACCTAACTATAGACATTGATATTCAGTAATGTGATCATTCCCAAACCATTTGCTTACCGACTGTACAATGCTCTCCTATTATCCAGCATTTCTAGATGAAAAAAAGTTTAGCATGCAAATGTGAAACCAAAATACCCGATCAGAAAACAGCTAATGATCCCTCTACTACGATGAAATATTCATATTTTTCTGCCCCTTTCACAGGCCATTGCAAATCTGTCTGTGTGTCTTCTGAAGGTTTCTTACTCTAAAAATCGCAGAAGTAATTTTTTTACAAACTCCGGTGGCTCAGCGGGCACATAACACATTAAAATGTGCTCCTAGGAGCACATCTCACATGTAATAAATTCTGTGTGCATATTGGAAGCGGGGTGGGGGGGTGGGGAGTCAGAAGAAATCAAGATGGCAGACAGGAGCATGCATGTGAAGCCTCGTGTGTGGGTTGGAAGTGACAAAAAAGTGTGAGACTCTAATTGCATGGTTGCCGTTGCCATCTTGACCTCTCACTGCTGACACCCTTGCCCTCTCTGCACTATCTGTCATGAGGTAAGTTGCCTCTGCATCTTCTTTCTAGTCCTTTCTTATCACAGTGCCCTTCGTGAATCGATATGGCAGAAAGTAAATACATGGACATAGGGTAGCACTCAAGGTCAATCTAGGAAGTTGCATGTTGCTGTTTTAATTTTATTGCTTTTTTCTACTTGACTGGAATATTGTGATCAGGTCTAAAGAAGGCTCACATGAGCTTCAGACCTGGGTTCCTAAAAGAGTGTTTTCTCTGGAGGATGCCGCTGTGGGCATTGAAGGGAGTTCAATGATTTTATAAGTGCCCAATGGTCACATAGATAGTCCTCAACTTACAACCATTTGTTTAGCCACAAAGTGGGCTGCATTATTTGATTGGCTTTTAATAGCTAAACCCTTTCAGCTATTTCAAAGTTAAAATGGCACTGAAAAAAAGTGACTTATGACTGGTCCTCACACATACAGCCCCAGCAGTAGCATCCCCATGGTTCTGTGATTAAAATTGGGTGATTGGCAACCAGCATGTATTTATGATGATTGCAACACCCCATGGCCACATGAATTGGCCAAGTGCATGGCCATTTGCAACACCCCCCCCCTCCTCCCAGCTTGCTTCCGACGAGCAATTCAGTGGGGAAGGCTAGAATCACTTAATGATGGCATGATTCACTTAATGACTGCATTGATTTGCTTCATAACCTTGGGCAAAAAAAAAGGTTGTAAAATTGGGTGAAACTCACTTAACAACTGCCTTCCTTAGCATAAGAAATTCTGGCCCCAGTTGTGGTCATAAGTCGAGGACTACCTATACTCAAGTACTCCATCCAGTGCACCTGAACTGTTTACATGCCCGTATATAACAGACATTTTGCATTTAAAGTCATTTTGCTATTAGGAAACCTTGGGGTGTATTTTCCCATTCAGGCTGAGAGTGGAAATCGGCATGGTTAAGTTTTTCCTTAAAACCTCTTCCCTGCCGCTTACTCAAAAAATGACCGTAAGAGAGAGAAGCGTTCTAAATTAATCTTGTGCCTCATGTGCTATTTTTCTTTGCACGAGGAAGTTATTTTTAGTGGCACAGCATTCAAACAAGCAATCTTAAAAATACAATCTGAGAATTGCTCTAGCAATTGGGCTGCATTATTTGATTGGCTTTTAATAGCTAAACCCTTTCATCTCAGAATGAAAAAAGAAAAGAAAAGAAGGTCAGAAATGATTTTGCCTTCCTACATTACGGAGCCTGTAGCAGTTCTGAAACAAGTCTTCCAAGTTTGGAATTGCATCAGACCAGTTTTAGAAGAACATAGCAAATAGGGAAGCAGGAATGACTAACCACTAACAGAAAGAGAGAATAACAAAACAACAGAGTTGGAAGGCGCCTTGGAGTCCTTCTAGTCCAATCTCCAACCCTAACCCTACACCATTTCAGACAAATGGTTGTTTAATCTCTTCTTAAAAACCTCCAGTGTTGGAGCACCCACAACTTCTGAAGGCAAGCTGTCCCACTAATTAATTGTTCTAACTGTCAGGAAATTTCTCCTTAATTCTAGGTTGCTTCTTTCCTTGATTAGTTTCCACCCATTGTGTCTTGTCCTACCTTCAGGTGCTTTGGATAATAGCTTGACCCCCCCTCTTCCTTGTATTGGAATACAGCTATGATTTGGCCAACAAGTGGCATTACCTCCTATGCTACCTGTTTCTTGTCCACTGAGAAACCAGCAATAATTACAACCTCATCCTCCTGCCTGCTAGACAATTTGAACCTTCCAGAGGGAAAATGTGACTTCAGAGGAGCTCCCTTCCTTTATTTCCCCATCACAGTGACCCTTGTAGCAGATTTCTTCATCCCACCGGTAGGAAGGTAGACAGACCCATGGGAGGCCTTTTCGTCATGTCTAAGTGTCCCAAGGTTTTGACCGAATAAGCTATGTTCATGCCACACCATGCCATAAATTCTTGAAGCAAAGCCTGATGGTTGCTGGAGGTAGACATTGTCCCAGTATACTTTGTAGCAGAATCCTTCTTCTGCTTCTGTGAGGTGGCTGAGTTAACCAGCAAGGGGTTTCACCACTCCTTCTCTTGTCTCCACAGAGAGCTGACCTGGCCATCTCTGCCATCACCATCACTCCTGAGCGAGAGAGCGTGGTCGACTTCAGCAAGCGCTACATGGATTATTCTGTAGGCATTTTAATCAAGAAACCGGAGGAGAAGATCAACATCTTCTCTCTCTTTGCCCCCTTCGACTTTGCTGTGTGGACTTGCATAGCTGCTGCGATCCCAGTAGTTGGTGTCCTCATCTTCGTGCTGAACCGAATCCAAGCAGTCAGAGCACAGAACTCCTCTCAGTCTGGAGCCTGCACTTCCTCCACACTTCACAGCGCCATTTGGATTGTGTACGGAGCCTTTGTTCAACAAGGTACTCATTTGCATAGTTGCTCTCTGCAGAAACCACCCTGATGTTCGAATGTCTATGGAGATTCTCAATCATCCACGTCATGGTTGTCCCAAAGGTGTCCCCCCCCCAAAAAAAGCAACTGAATTGAAAAATGCTTCTTGGATGAGAAGTGAAATGTTTTCAAAGATAAAACCAAGAAGTCCAGTTGCCTTTTGGAAAAAAAAGCACATTTGGGACACTTTGATGGTCATTCTCTACTTGACTTTTAATTTGTGGAACAAATAAACCCTGACAAGCAACTAGCTTGATGAGTAGATTGTGATTTATGGGATAGTGAGGCCATCAGAGTAGGCCTTTGAAGCTGATTTCAAAAGCACATAAAACACACACTTTACACTTCTGTATCTTGACACACTTGTCAAATTATGTCATTCTTGGAGTGGTTGTTCCTATCGCCCTGGGTGTATTTCTCTTTTGATTTAAAGAAGCACATGCAATAGTTCAATGATCTTTCAAGCTTACCAGAAAAAGGACTGGTAAAAATCCATACAAGATGGGGGATGCTGCCACAGGAAAAAAAAAAAATCCATTGTTATTTGGCCATGCACTTGCATTTTTAATACGTTGTCTTTTGCGGTGATAGCTTTTGTTCATTTTTTGTTTTAAATGTTGTTAAGTGCTCATGGATTTTCACTGAATAAGGTTGAAATGTTTAAATGTACCTTGAATCAATTTTTATAACTCTAGTTCCAGGTTATGGGAATAGCCCTGTAAAATCCAACTGAGTTTGTGATATAGCATCTCCTCAATTTCCATATCTGAAGTCAATCTAGTTCAGGGGTGTCAAACTCAAGGCCCGGGGGCCGGATTGGGCCCACGGGGTGCTTAGATCTGGCCTGCAGTCCCTCCCTGGAAACAGCGAAGGACCGGCCCGCGGTGCCTCTGCCAGTGAAAACATTGCTCAGGAGGACCACCTGAGCTCCATTTTCACTGACAGAGGGCTGCAGGAGGCCGTTGAGGTAGAAAATGGAGCACGGGCGGGCTGCATGTGGCCTCCCCAAGCTCCATTTTCGCTGGCAGAGGGCTGCAGGAGGCCGTTGCTGCCAAAACCGGAGCCCGGGTGGGCCACACGCAGCCTCCCTGAGCTCTGTTTTCGCTGGCAGAGGGCTGCAGGAGGCTGTCGTGGCCAAAATGGAGCCTCGATGAGCGATGTTGAGCTGGCCACGCCCCCCTGGCCACGCCCCCCCCAGCCCCCCAAGGTCAAACACAACCCTGATGCAGCCCTCAATGAAATCGAGTTTGACACCCCTGATCTAGTTGATCAGGAGAACCACAATCAGGTATAGGATGTAGGCTGATTAGCAATAGCACTTATAGCACTTAGACTTATATACCGCTTCATAGTGCTTTACAGCCCTCTCTAAGCGGTTTACAGAGTTAGCATATTGCCCCCAATAATCTGGGTCCTCATTTTACCCACCTCGGAAGGATGGAAGGCTGAGTCAACCTTGAGCCGGTGAGATTTGAACCGCTGAACTGCAGCTAGCAGTCAGCTGAAGTAGCCTGCAGTGCTGCACTCTAACCACTGCGCCACCTCGGCTCATAAATGATTGTACCCTTTGAAGTTGTGGAAATCAGATGTTAATGCTGGCCTATAGTTTTTTGAGGGGGAAAAATCCAGTTTGAGGGAGTGTGGCTTGAGAGTTGTTTCAATATGAGATGGGCGGCAAATAAATTTAATAAATAAAATCCAATTAAAATTGATCTTACTGCTGCTTCTGTATACAAAAGTGATGGTAAGTAGAGGCTAGAGCAAACTTAGAAACCGTCCGCAGACTAACATTCAGCAATGGAAAGATGTTGCTTTGCGCTACATCTACATCTGAAATACTGTGTCCACATTATATGGTGGCACAGTGGTTAGAGTGCAGTACTGCAGGCTACTTCAGCTGACTGCTACCTGCAGTTCGGCGGTTCAAATCTCACCAGGCTCAAGGTTGACTCAGCCTTCCATCCTTCCGAGGTGGGTAAAATGAGGACCCAGATTGTTGGGGGCAATATGCTGACTCTGTGAACCGCTTAGAGAGGGCTGTAAAGCACTATAAAGCGGTATATAAGTCTAAGTGCTATTGCTATTGCTATTGCTATTTGAAAAAGGATGTAACAGAACTTGGAAAAGTCTAGGGCAAGCACCATACAGTTTAGCTGAAAGAAAGTTTGGAACAGACTGCATGATTGTGCTGTGAAACCCATTGCCACAACCTGTGATAACGGGCACTCCCTTGGATGGCTTTAAAGGAAGATGAGACCAATTCATGGGAGCCAAGTCTGTTAAGGGCTGTTGGTCTTGGAGATTCAGGCCTCCAAATATCAAGCTAATAAGGAACAATGGCAGGAGAAGAACATCTCTCCATCTCCTTCTTGGAAGCACCCAAGAAGCATTTCAATGGCCACTGGGAGAAATAGACTGCTGGGTTGACAGTAGCATGACTACTTCTAGGTTCTTAGGATGATCATCTGATGCTATCCATCGTAAGATCATCCTAACTTCTGTGAGTGTTTTGCAATCTAAATATTATGCCTGCTTTCACAGGAGAAAGGGCCATATCCCCTGTGTACTGTAAGAGGAAACCAGGGGTGGGTTCTAACTTACCTTGCTGCCGGTTTACTTCCTCCCGTGCCGCGTGGGTACGCCACGTGGGCATGCACGTGCTTCGCACGCACGCACGCGCATGCGCAGTGCCAAAAAATAAAAAGAATTCCCCCCAAAAAAGCCAAAAACAAGATGGTGATGCAGGCGCGGGGCCGGAAACTGGGCTTCTGCGCATGCGAAAAAAAAAAAAATGTAAAAAAAATTCAAAAAAAAAATTCAAAAAAAAAAAAAAAGATGGCGGCGCCCACGGACTGGCACCGACCAAACCGGATCCGTGACATCACCGTGACATCACCAGCAGGTCGCTACCGGTTCGAGTGAACCGGTCCGAACCGGGAAGAACCCACCTCTGGAGGAAATGTTTCATCATGCAAAGAAAGTTAAAAAAAAATAAACTTCCTAAGAAGTGCATAATATTATCTTGTGGGTGCAGGCAAATTTCATTTACTGTAGTTGGGCATTTCTTTTTGAAAAGCAGATACCTATATGGCTCTATAAGCTGAGAATCTGTTCTTCTTTTACACCTTATCATTTCTCAGCAAGCAATTCTGATGCAATAGCAATAGCAATAGCACTTAGACTTATATACCGCTTCATAGTGCTTTACAGCCCTCTCTAAGCGGTTCACAGAGTCAGCATATTGCCCCCAACAATCTGGGTCCTCATTTTACTCACCTCGGAAGGATGGAAGGCTGAGTCAACCTTGAGCTGGTGAGATTTGAACTGCTGAACTGCAGCTAGCAGTCAGCTGAAGTAGCCTGCAGTACTGCACTCTAACCACTGTGCCACCTCGGCTCTTTTATATATATGATACAGGGTTCATTGGAGCTTATTTCACTAACCCTTAATTTCTGTAAGACAACCAGAGTGATCCAGGCACAGTTAAGCACATTTCAATCCCAATATTTTTAGAGGGAGAGATAAAATAAGCAGATATTAATTCTCTCTGCCCCTGATGTACAGCTAAAATTGGCTTGACTGGATCTTATTTATTCCTCTTCACAGATGGTTAAGAGTATATTCCGGAGGAGAGAAAATAACAGCTACTTCCCCATCCCAGTCCATGTTAGACTTTGCCAAATAACCTCTAAGAAATAGGAGGTCATTTTGGCTTGGTTTTCAGGCTTTTTGTATTTATTCATAGGCAGAGACAGGCACCTATAACACTGATGCTTGACATAGCAGGGACAGAGGTGGGTTCCTGCTGGTTCGGACCGGTTCTTTAGAACCGGTAGCGGGAATTCCCCCCCCCCCGCTCGCCGAACCGGCAGCAATGGCCAGTTGGACACGCCCCCGAACCGGCTCTCTCGGCGGAGCCATAGGCATGCGCAGAAGCTGGATTTTCAGCACTGCGCATGCACACGCGTGCGCGCCCGTGTGGCGCGGGAGGAAGCGAACCGGCAGCGAGGTAAGTCAGAACCCACCCCTGAGCAGGGAGCAGAAGGGCTTTTAATCCTATGGATCTAAATCTGGATTTGTTGAAGAGACACTGACCAAGCCAGGGGGAGGAGTCAAGCAGGGAATTAGTCTGGAATCCTTACATAGGCACAAGAGTCTGACCCACCTTGAATGCTTTTGAACCTTTTCAATGAATGTTAGGCGTGAACAACCAGATCCTCACATGAAAAGTTCAATTAGCTACTTTATTGCTCATGCCTATTTCACAGGAATCTTTTTAGACTGGCAGTTTGTACCTGGGCCAGACTACATAGGGTTCACCACAGAGGTGGGTTCCTCCCGGTTCAGACTGGTTCACCCGAACTGGTAGCAACCCACTGGTGACATCACGATGACATCACGGATCCAGTTCGGTCGGTGCCTGTCCGTGGACGCCGCCATCTTTTTTTTTAATGTTTTTTATTTTTTATTTTTTTGGAATTTTTTCTGTTTTTGTTTTTTTTCTTCTGCTCATGCGCAGAAGCCAAGTTTCCGGCACCGCGCATGCGTCGCCATCTTGTTTTTGGCTTTTGGGGGGGGTGTTGCGCTGCGCATGCACATGCACGTGAAGCGTGCGCGTGCCCAAAAGGTGTGGCCACGTGGTGCAGGAGGAAGCGAACTGGCAGTGAGGTAAGTTAGAACCCACATCTAGGCAGTTAGAACCCACAACCCTCTTATGCCTACATAAAGATTCCAGACTACACTGTGTGTACAATTATTAGGCACGCTGTGTTTTGGAGGATTAATTTTATTATTGAACAACTACTGTGCTCTCGGTCAATCCAAAATGTTAATAAACCTCAAACCTGAATATTTAAGAAAGTAAAAGTGAGGTTAAGGCTTTCTTAGGAGAATATCTATGTGTGCACAATTATTAACCCTCTTATGCCTACATAAAGATTCCAGACTACACTGTGTGTACAATTATTAGGCACGCTGTGTTTTGGAGGATTAATTTTATTATTGAACAACTACTGTGCTCTCGGTCAATCCAAAATGTTAATAAACCTCAAACCTGAATATTTAAGAAAGTAAAAGTGAAGTTATGGTTTTTGTAAGATAATATCTATGTGTGCACAATTATTGGGCAACTATTAGTGTGCAGAATTATTATGCAACTAAATGAAAAATGAAAATTTCTCCAGTGAGGTTGCAGGATAGGCCAGGAATGGGTGATGACTTCATCCTTCTGCCTAGAGACTGAGTCATAATTTTCATAGCCACGCCCCGTTGCCTCTCTCTCT
>QLTV01001322.1:795411-807291 GCA_003457575.1 Thermophis baileyi | reverse complement strand
GTGTCGTTTTTTCTCAACACGTTTCTTGCGACCCTGTTGACTATTTGCAACAAAACGTTTTATGGTTCTGTGATCACACCCCAATATCTTAGAAATTTCAAGAGTGCTGCATCCCCCTGAAAGACCTTTTACAATTTTTGACTTTTCAGAATCAGTTAAATCTCTTTTTTAGCCCATTTTGCCTGAGGAAAAGAAGCTGCCTAATAATTATGCACACCGTGATATAGGGTGTTGATCTCCTTAGGCCACACCCTCTCTCACTATATAACAAAGATTTGCTTTTAAACTTTTTATGGTTCTGTGATCACACCCCAATATCTTAGAAATTTCAAGAGTGCTGCATCCCCCTGAAAGACCTTTTACAATTTTTGACTTTTCAGAATCAGTTAAATCTCTTTTTTAGCCCATTTTGCCTGAGGAAAAGAAGCTGCCTAATAATTATGCACACCGTGATATAGGGTGTTGATCTCCTTAGGCCACACCCTCTCTCACTATATAACTACATATCACCTGATCTGCTTATCTGCACTAAGCATTCAAGTTTATACAGCTTGCAGGTGGAAAATATGCATGACAATGATATGGTCAAAATACTCACTTGCCTAATAATTGTGCACACGGTGTAATTCCCTGCTAGACTCCTCCCCCTGCTTAGCCAGTCTCTCTTCAACAGGATTCTATCTATGCAAATACTCTATTTTGGAATAATCACCATCTTCCACCAGAGGTAAAATAACTGGCAGATATTTCTTATCTTCTGTGTGGGCTTATCCACACTTCTTCTCACATGCTAGCAAAGAGAAATTTCACCATACCTGAGATGCCTTCACCCTGTAACATCAGAAACGTTATTCATTGACAATACATCATTCAAATGAATCAGAATAGCATTAGAACTAAGATGAAAAACTACTCAAGGAGTTGCTCCCCTCCCTTTTAACCATTATTGTACTCTTTAGGATGCAATTTGCAAAGCTATTAAGTTTATTGAAGAAGCAGTGAGATGCTAAACTTTTAATGAGAAATGTCACCTGTTATCCAATTGATACAGTTGTCTTGTGCACTTCAAAGAAAATAAAACAAAATATAATTTACATTATACAACTGTTCTGTGGAGTAATCAAAATTCAGTTGCATAACAAATGTGCTTTTAGAGGACAATAATTTAAATACCATTTTCCCCAAAATAAGAATTCCTAAAACATTTTTTAAAAAGGTTTAAAATCAGCAACAGATAAGGCCATAGATCCTTTTTATGTCATAATAAAAATAAATAATGTATCTGGACACAATTTGCCGTCCTATCTTCAGTATCGGAGTTAGCTACTTTTTTCTGTTATATTTCTGTCTCTTGATGTGCTGCTTACCACGCAGCATCAATCCACATTACTATTTGGCCTCACTAAGTGATACTTTTTATGCCACAGGGAAAGTTCTATTTGGCAATACATTTTCTTTGTGAGCAACTGCAAGCCTGAATCTGAAATGAATTTGTAGACCTCCTTTCTAGGATAAGATATTTCAGAATGTGATGGGAAGCCAAGCAAGTTTCATAAAAAAGCAGTATCAAGTTTTCAGTGAGTTCCAACTTCTCTAGATATAAATTACAATGAAACTTAAAGCAAATTTGGAGGGTTTCTTCCTGAGTGTCGGGAGAATCAAAATGGTTGAAACGAAAATTTTCCAGCTATTTCTTTGATTTGGGTTCAGTATGACTCATTTAAAATGTGAGAATTTTTCAGAACAATTGGAATATCCCTTTGAATTAGCTGAGACAAAGTTCTTGGTCTGCACAGTGTTTGAAAATTCATTCCCAGAAAGCTTAAAAATCCATTTTTCTTCTAGGCATACAGGTTTTCCACATATAGTATTTTTTTTTTTAATCTTGGCAAAGCTGAACTTTTCCACTGATCCTCTAAAAGGGCAACTCTAGGAACTTGGTTCCATTTGAGTTTTTTGCATCTACAGAAGAGTTTCCCATTTCTGGAATCTGTATCTGTTTAAATACACTTTTTTAAAATAATAATAATAATAGGGAATTCTAGAATTTGAGAATGGTTGAGTTTGCCTGACTCAGTGATGAATGTACCATTGGATGAGCTGAAAGACCAGGTTAGAGACTGATCACCATGGAGAAAATCTATCTACCCTGTCTGGTTGCTACGAGTTGAGCATGATTCGATGACACAGAATCAGTCAAATTTCCCATGGTCAACTTAGTGATGTGTATTTGTCTGGGTTTGTTTGCCATGCAATGCCCAGAATCACATGAAAGTGAGATGGGTGGCATACAAATTTAACAAATATATATATATATATATATACTTGTCCCTGG
The DNA here is from genome assembly GCA_003457575.1 of Thermophis baileyi. Taxonomy (NCBI): domain Eukaryota; kingdom Metazoa; phylum Chordata; class Lepidosauria; order Squamata; family Dipsadidae; genus Thermophis; species Thermophis baileyi. The sequence goes on along the minus strand of QLTV01001322.1, from coordinate 804,956 downwards.
AACATGCAGATAGGGAGAAGAATCCTGTGGCTCAGAGGTTTAATCACTTGCCTTGTTAGGCATGGGGCCCGGGTTATATATATATATTTAAAAAAGCAAATACAGAATCATAAAGCAATTGTGCTGGTCAGATTTGCTCAAGAAGCTAAATTAGATCGTTTGTGGCAATGTGTCATAGGAACACAGCATAGCAAATGATAGATTTCTTTTAAAGAACAAAATCAAAGAAGCAAATAGATCAGAGAGAGTAGATTAAGAGATGGTATAAAGGAGCCTGAGCCATTTTTTTTTTAAATAATTCTTTAGATACGGGCTTCCAAATATTTTTTTCTTTCTTTTTTCCTTTGCTTAGGTGGTGAGTCTACAGTCAATTCCATGGCGATGCGGATTGTAATGGGGAGTTGGTGGCTCTTCACTCTTATTGTATGTTCATCTTATACGGCAAACCTAGCGGCGTTTCTTACTGTCAATAGGATGGACAATCCAATTCGGTAAGAGTCTTTTCCAATTCTATTATCCAAAATCTGAATTTTAAAGAAAAGAGTATGCAACAGGAGGCACTATGCTTAACAAGCTTTTGGGATAGCATATTGGAGTGACAGACAGGAATTACAAAGATCCTTCCTATGCAATCAAGAAGCCCCACCCATCTCCCTTCTGTAATCTAGAGCAGGGTTGTCAGAGCTGAATACTTACATTATTTTGAATCTGCTGTATGAATCCTAGCCAAGTGGAAGCATACAATTAATTGAAGGCTGTTCGTTTGTGCACTTGAGAGGCCCATCCACCATATGGCTGTCATTGTACAGTCTCGTTACGGAAACAAAAATACAGTGCTCAACATCTGGCCTTAATGTTTGTGGCATGTATTTGGAAAACCTCAGTTTGGCCTGTCGTTTCGCATAAATTATCTGCACATTATTTCAAACATGTAAGGAACTTGCTGCCATGGGATGGGAGTTTGCTTGGGCTACACAGAGCAGATGTATTGGTGTTACTAAAAGGAGGGAGGGAGGGAGAGAGAGAGAGAGAAGAAGAAGAAGAAGAAGAAGAAGAAGAAGATGGAATGGAATGGAATTCAGCAAGGTTTCTCTTCCCCACCCCCATTTGCTCTTCTAGGAGAGGCTTTCATAACAGCAGGGGAGCCCAGCCATAAATGAAAGTTAGACAACCACCTATGGAGACTAAACAGGGAAGGGAGCTGTTTCAATTCTGCCAATACCTGTAAGGGAAAAAAAACCAAGGCTGCTTTGTTGAGAAAGTATATACTGTGTAGATAAAAACGTAGCTTGGCAGTTCCTTGTTAAAATTATTATCTCCTAAATTCCAGGGAACAGTATCAACAGCTCTGTGACCTCTACAGAGAAAGAAAGAAAGAAAGAAAGAAGAAAGAAAGAAAGAAAGAAAGAAAGAAAGAAAGAAAGAACAAAAGAGATGGTTTGCTGTGATAGGCTAGAAGAATGATGCTTTCCACAGTTGGTCTCTTGGGCTGAAACGATTACAAATTCTACTGGAAGGCAGGTTTTGTGCTTCTCAAACCCTTTTAGTTAACACTGATACATCTACATAGGGAAAAGCCAGCTCATCATTTAGTAGGGGCAAATAATACTTTTCCACTCTTTGCACGCTACATGAAATATTAATGTTAGTTATTTATTTATCAAACTTCTACCCCAACACAACCAAGTGACTCTCAGTGGCTTATACAGAATGAAGAAAAGTTAAACCTTCTGATTGAAACCAGTTCTATTCACAATTGCAGCTAAAGTATAAGCTCCGGAGAAGAACTACTAAAGTAACATAAACACATAAGATAAGATGTTCATAATGTTAAAAAAAAAAAATAGAAAGATGGCATCATCTTAAGCATCATATATATGCTTAAAAAAACTTCCATCCCAAATAGTTTGATCTTCAGCATTTTCCTTCAACAAAGTATATTGAGTAAGTCACTATTTTGTTCTCAAAGGTCTTCCAAAATGCTGACCAGAGTTAAATTGGTGAGCACTTCTATTCTGCTATATTGTTGTGTCCACTATTCAGACTGTATTTTGGTTGGTTACTTTTAGACTAGTTTTAGTATTTTTGTCCACCTAACAAGTCCTTTCTAAGGATCTAGGATAGACAGATGTTTATTATGGTTAATCTTCAATTCGATTCACAGTCTGGGACTGGTAAAAACTTAACAGTTCAAGTCCTAACCAAGGACCTAAGAGCTGTTAAGGTAGCGTCTGAGTATATAGGCAGTTCCGAGTAGGGTGTTTTTTCAGGATATTCAGGTCTAATAAGTTCAAAATTTCCATGTATCTAGGCAGCCCTTCAGGTATTGTTCCAAGGGCACCTGTTACTATTGGTACAACCATTGATCTTTTCCCTCCATAATTGCTCAAGTTCAATTTGCAAATCACAATGTTTTGTTATTTTTTTCTAGCTCTTTCTCTTCAATTCGTGCATCACCTGGTATTGTAATATCAATGAACCAGACTTTTTTCTTTTCCACAATAGTGATGTCAGGTGTGTTGTGGGACCGATAGCTATTTGTTTGGATCCAAAAGTCCCACAGGATCTTAACTTGTTCATTTTCAAGAACTTTGTCAATTCCCAGTCATTTTTGCTGCATTTGAACCCAAGCTTCTGGCAAAGCTTCCAATGTATGATTTTGGCAACTCAATCATGATGTTGCAGTCTGTGAGATTTTACTGATAAGCTGATCCACTGTTTCATCTTTCTCATTGCATAAGCAACATTTGCTGTTGTTACTGACATGTTGAATTTTTGCTTTCATGGAATTGGGCTGCAGGGCTTGTTCTTCGGCAGCCAAAATGAAGCCTTCAGTTTCTTTCTTCAGCACCACCAATCTCAACCATCTCCATGTTAGCTTTGTATCTGCCTTTCCTTCAATGTCCTTCAGGTATTCTTGCATAGGCTTCCTTTGTTTCAGTTCGAAACTTGGTGCTCAGTTGTTTCCTTTCAATATTCTGCTTTCAGTCTCGCTGTTTTCAAGAGGTTTCCCTTTTTCACCTCCTTCAGCAGTGTCTCTTTTGCTTTTTTTTATGTAGTCATTTAAGCTGTGTTTTTCCTCTTCCACAGTTTGTTTCCCCTGTAAGAGTCCTCTGCCACCCTGAGATCTAGGCAAGTACAATCGATCAATATCACTTTTTGGGTGCAGAGCATGGTGCATTGTCATTAGTTTTCTTGTCTTTCGATCCAAGCTATCAAGTTCTAGGTCAGCTCTGAGCAATAATTTTCCAATATTTTTGAAACACCATAGATTTATGTGTTCTTAACTGTGGAGAAAGTAAGAGTAAGCAGGAACCCACTGTGTGTCAGATAGTTGCCATCGATAATCTTGACTTATAGTTGGACTTGTCTTTGGGACAATGAAAGGGCTTTTCCATCTCATAAAGTAGGTTAGTAAATGTTGCCTACATTTCAGGTCCTTCACAATTTGTGAAAATAGGTGTGCTTTTTCATCATTTCCCCAGAACCCACATCACCCATTCTAGCAAGGAATTATTATCAGAGTTTGTTGCAGAAAAATTCCAGAAGCACACACAGATAACTGATTCAGCTGGATTCATTAACTTCTTTATAAACATAATAATATATATACAATACCACAGGTAGATTCTTTCAACGTGGCAGAGAGTTACAAGCAGTTTCTAGTTCAGGGTTCAGAGCAGACAAGAGCACAGAGTGGGCTGAGCCACGCCCAGCCTTAAACTTAAGTTTCAGTTTCGATTCTCTGCACAGACTCAGAAGTGTTTAAGCTCCCATTGGCTGACTCAGTTGCTATGCCTATTCATTGGCTGATCTTGTTAACATGGCTCTCCCAGTTCATGAATATCTTAACACTCCTCCCTTCATGACTGGAAGAGACATAAATCAAATAATTTAATATTCTTCCTATGACCTGTATTTGAAGACCCACATTCAGAGTTCCCTCCAAATACCCGAGAATCCCTTTTACTGTGATACATCCTTGTCAATGAAACAAAGATCATCCACAAGTTCTGATAGTTGACAATCTCCACCTTGTAACTTTCCAGTGTATATTCAACCATCAGCCTTGCAACTCTTGAACCCAAGACCCTTCAATGCCTTATCTAGACATATATTCCAATTCCTGGCTGACTGCTTCAGCCTCTAAATGGCCTTGTTCAATTTATACACCATGTTAGGCTTTTTACTTTCATACCCTGGTGAGCCACGCCCAGCCTTAAGCTTAAGTTTCAATTTCGATTCTCTGCATAGACTCAGAAGTGTTTAAGCTCCCATTGGCTGACTTAGTTGCTATGCCTATTCATTGGCTGACCTTGTTACCATTGGCTCTCCCAGTTCATGAATATCTTAACAATTATCTCTTTCATCTACTTTTGCATAAGCGCACCAGCGTGCCTACCGTCCCTTTCCAAATGTTCCTTTTATTTGTACCCATCTTATGTATATAAATAATGTTATATCTATGTTATATTTCCTGTTGCCTTCTTGAATCATCAGATGTTTCTCTGAGCTAAAAAAAGGGGGGGAGGAGGACATCTGCATCAGAGTCACCCTGAAGCACCTTCTGTCAGATTCAAGAGCTCTGAAAGGAGGGTTTTTCCCCCCCTCTAAAATATCTCTGCCCTAAGATTAATGGGACTGACAGAGAGAAAGCCCTCTGCCAATTCTGGTTTCATAGCACAAACATTTTTCAGTTTTCAGAACAGGAGAAAGAAACATGAAAAGAAAGCTTGATGTTACCATATTTAGGCTTCCGAAACCACATAAGTTATCCAGATCTTTGCAACTGGAGTATCATTGCTTTGCAAAACCACCGCAGTTGTTCATTATTTAAATTTGCACCACTGGATTTGTTTACTCAACTAATTTGCTCCTTACCAGCTATCATGCTACCTAGATGCAACTTCCACACACTTTGACACTGGACATACTAAGAGACTTGGCCTGAAATGAACTTTTCAGTTCAATAAATGAACCAACTTTTTGCAGGTTCAGTAATTCTCATTTTGGAAAACTCAAAGTTTTGAGTTCTTCCCCACTGCAAGGTAGAATTTGAACTAAAGAGGGTAAATACTTTCTGAAGGGAAGAGCTAAGTGTCCAGATATCTTAAGAGGAGAAGGTGAGCTCTAAACATACTGAATCCCAACTTTTGGCTAATCAGAGTCATGTGCATTTCTATTATGTCTCAATTTGTTTTCCTTCATGTTGTTGTTGTTGTTAGTTGCGAAGTTGTGTCCGACCCATCATGACCCCATGGACAATGTTCCTCCAGGCCTTCCTGTTCTCTACCATCCTCTGGAGTCCATTTAAGCTCACACCGACTGCTTCAGTGACTCCATCCAGCCACCTCCTTCTCTGTCGTCCCCTTCTTCTTTTGCCCTCAATCTTTCCCAGTATTAGGCTCTTCTCCAGTGAGTCCTTCCTTCTCATTAGGTGGCCAAAGTATTTGAGTTTCATCTTCAGGATCTGACCTTCTAAAGAGCAGTCAGGGTTGATCTTCTCTAGGACTGATCGGTTTGATCGCCTTGCAGTCCAGGGGACTTGTAGGAGTCTTCTCCAGCACCATAGGCCTCAATTATTTGGCGCTCAGCCTTTCTTATGGTCCAATTTTCACAGCCATACATTGCAACTTTCTTCATGTAGCTGATGATAAATATTATCATATTATGATATTATAAATATGATGATAAATATGATGATAAATATAAATATACATTGCAACTTCCTTCATGTAGCTGATGATAAATATCAGGCACCTTTCCTGGACTATAATAGGAAGAGGAGAGAGGACTGGAAGATAGCCTCACTTTGATATTATCAGATTGCAAAATTTTGGACAGGCTCTTCATGAAGGGATCTAATAGTTTTGGAGGCCATCCAGACACCAGTTTTAGTGGAAATTGCTTTGTAAAACTGCCCAACTTGGTCAGTCAGTCAATTAATTGAATGATCAGCCAGTTTGGGGATCAGTCAATCCTGGTAATCTTCTTCTATTTGATAGTTTTTCACACTGGTTAATAGTTCCTTATTTATGGCTACCTTATTTGTCTTTTACTTTGTGCATAATACCAGGCTGATGGGGACTCCAACAAGTTTCCCAGAGAAATTCTGTGTTTCTCAGCAGATTTGTAGAGCATCATACCACATTATACACACACACCATACATAGTGTTACGTCCCTATTTGTGTTCTAGATGTCTCTATGGGATTTTCTTTAGAGAAACTGCAAGATCAATCTTGCTCCTAAAATCGGAGTGATGAGCGCATAGCAAATTGTCTTGATTGGTCATCTCCTCTGTTACATATTCTACATAAAATTTATGATAATGGTTACAACTGTCAAATAATGTGAGACAGATCAAATAGATTAAAGGAACTAACCAGCAATGGACAAAAATTGACCCAGCTTTTAAAAGCTAGAGTACTACACACACATCTTTGCCAGTCCAATTAGTAACAGTTGACTTGCTGAATCTAAATCAATTGCATTAGCCTTTCTTTAAAAAAAATAATAATCTGTTATTAATGTTTTAATAAATGAGGTTTCTGAAGCTGAGTGATTGAAGAAATGAGAATAAAGTAGGCAGAAGACAAATCTGCATATATAATCAAAGTATTTATTTTATTTTATTTTAAATAAGAATATGTGTCAGTTGCCAGATATTTCTGATTTGGACAAAATAGCTTTCATGCTAACTTTGGAATATATTTAATTTACATAAAGTAACTGAAAACTACTTCTGGGACTGAATTTTATTTGAAATCTGGATACAGGGTTTTTTTCTTTAATTACGTTGCAAGAATTAAATATTTTGCTTTAATGAGCGAGTTTTCTTGCTCAAGTAAAGGCATAACTAGATAATTGGGCAGAGCAATTTCATGGATGAGGGAGAATAAAAAATCAAGGCAGAAGAGCTATTCCTTTTCCTGGGCCCAGCCAAAATTGGGTTGTTACTTTTCTTCTGACATTTTAGGTCATTCTCCATTTTTGTTTTCCACTAAAAACAAAACATTGCCAGGTCTAGGGTGACATAATTTGCTCTCTATTCTGCAGTCAAGTTTAAATTACTGGACAGTTTTGGATCTCAAGGACATCTTTGAAATAGACAAAAATGGCTCAGAAATTTCACCTTTCCCCCTTATTATGAGATTATATCGTTGTCCAACTTGTGTCCCATTGCCCTTGGGCATCAAAAATAATTATCAGCCTGTCCAAGTTTCTCTCTGTTCCATCTTATATTAAACAAAATCATTATTTTGAGTGTCTTTTCTTCTCTTTCTTAGGACTGGATAATCTTTCTTCAAGGCCTCCCTTAATGGTGCTCTCAGTCATGCCCTGTGCCCAAGGACAATTCTTTTCTGAACAAGAATCTACTAATTTAATTAATTCTGAATCCCCATAAAGAAATGGCTCCTTGTTCCTAGCTAGAAAAGTTTGTGCTCTGATTGCACATATAGACTATTTCTCTGGTCATCAATCAAAACTCAGGTCAAGGTTGTAAATGCTTTTTTTTTTTTTGCAATTTATTTCCTGTTGGTTGAGTTTTGGTTCCTTTAGTTTTATTCCTTCGTATTATTGTGCATGTAGTACATATATTAGAAGGGTGGTATTCAGCCGGTTCGGACCAGTTCGGGCGAACCGGTAGCTGAAATTTGAACTGGTTCGATGAACCGGCAAATACCACCTCTGGTTGGCCCCACCCCTGCCCGCCCGGTTGCCCAGTCGCCGCTCGCCCCTGCCCGCCCGGTCCCTCTGGCGCAGCAGGCCGTTCTCCTGGTCGGGTCTGACCGCGAGCGGCACCGGCAAGCAATGGGGTGCACGTGCACGGCTGGCGCAAAGAACAGGGCGACGGCGGCAATGGGACTTCTTCAGGCCTCTTTTTCAGCCTGTAGTTTTCAGTAGTTTTCGGCGCAAGAAGCCTGCAGCTGCCGCTGGCGGCTCAGTTACAGCTGGCAAAGAGGCTTCTTCCACCGAAAAAGAGGTGGTGGCTGCAGGCTTCTTGTGCTGAAAACTACAGGCCGAAAAAGAGGCCTGAAGTCCCGTCACTGCCATCGCCGCCCTTTTCATTTCGCCGGCCACGCACGCACACCCCATTGCCTGCCAGTGCACGTGCGCGGCCACACCCCATTGCCAGACCTGGCCAGGAGAACGGCCTGCTGTGCCGGAGGGATGGCGTCACAGCAGACCTGCTCGAAAGGCAGCCGGACTGCAGTGTCTCTTTAAGGTACTTCAATGTATAGGGGAGGGGGGACCATAAAGGGACAGGCCGCAGGAGCTGCCTTTTCTGCTGGTTCTGTGGGCGTGGCTTGTTGGGCATGGCTTGTTGGGGGTCATGTGACTGAGGGGGCATGGCCAACTCGATATCACTCACAGCAAGTTGCCGCCCCACCAAGCCACGCCCACCAAGCCACACTCACAGAACCAGTAGTAGAAAAATTTGAATTCCACCACTGGTGAAGATATAGCATTCTCTTCTTATTTTGTTCCGTTCTTAGTTGGGATGCCGGTTTGCACAAAATGGTTAAACCTTAATAGTGCTCATCTATCAGGCTGCTTTCAAGAATATTGAAAGCTGTATTTCAAAGTATTTCCAGTAGCACTTATGTAAATAAATATAAAAGTCAGTAATTTCAAATCACAGTCCACATAAATGGTTTCTTAAATTTCACATGCAACTCAATTTTTTTTTTGCATTAAATAGGTGCTTTTTTAATGAAATGCTAAATGTTCTGTATACAGTATATGTGTGCCACTTCAAGTATTTAGAGATACCAAAGTACACTTACTTCTTTTTTGCCCACTCCTGTTTATTAAAATTTAATATTGATAATACTTATAATAAATACTAGCAGGAAACATTTTAAAGGTGCCCCTGTCTTGTGATTTGAATGAAGGAAAGGGAGAGGAAGGAGGGAGGGGGAAAAGGGAGGGAGGGGGAAGAGGGAGGGAGGGAGGGAGGGAGGGAGGGAGGAAGGAAGGAAGGAAGGAAGGAAGGAAGGAAGGAAGGAAGGAAGGAAGGAAGGAAGGAAGGAAGGAAGGAAGGAAGGAAGGAAGGAAGGAAGGAAGGAAGGAAGGATCTAAAACTAACAATGCTCCAAATGGAAATTTGCAAAACCAGGGGCCTGCATTGTTCATTCCAAGAACTTCAGCAGGTCCATTATCTTAACAGAACATCATTCTTCTTTAACCTTCTTCTTATAGAATGGCTTAGTGGCATGGGCAAAAGAATGGAAGTACATGAGTGGGTATCCTAAAAGACCACATAGTATTAATTGTGTAAATAGCATTGGTGCCGTCACCTATTTTTCCAAATCCTTCAATCTTTTTCAGAATTTTGTTTTGTGAATTTATACTCTCCTTCATTTTGTGTGCTTTAGCTCAAGTAATAAAAACGATCTGTTTATCGTCTGTCTCTCTGTCTGTCTGTCTGTCTGTCTGTCTGTCTGTCATCCTCTCTCTCTCTCTCTCTCTCTCTCTCTATCTATCTATCTATCTATTTTACCGTCTATCTCCCTTTCTATCTCTCTTTCTCTCCTCTAC
>QLTV01001322.1:745200-775909 GCA_003457575.1 Thermophis baileyi | reverse complement strand
AGGGGCACATGCACGGGGTTGTGTGCGCATGCGTGGGGTGGCGGGGGAGCACAGGAGGGTCACACGTACATGCGCGGGGGCAGGGGGAGCACGGGGGTTGTGCATGCATGTGCGGGGCATGGGGCGCAGAGGGGGTCACGCGCGCATTGCATTATGGGTGTGGGGCTGCACGCGCGTGAGAGCGCATGCGTGCACTTTTGGCACACGATGACAAAAAGGTTAGCCATCACTGGTATAAGGGGTTGGGCTAGAAGACCTCCAAGGTCCCTTCCAATTCTGTTATTCTGTTAGTTCTGTGCTTATCCTTGCTTGAAAATACAAAAAGAAAAGTTAATTGTTCTTCTCTGCATGATTATTTAAATGAAGAAAATAGAAACACTGCACCTTTTGCATTTAAATCAGACGAGTCTGACCTAGCTGATCTAGAAAAAAAAGTTATTGGGCTTTTTAGGATTTAGGTAAGAAAAGAAGTAAGCAAACAAAAAGCATCCAAGAATAAGACAATGGCAAACAAGGTTCATGTGGATGTGTATCTGTAATAATCAGGAATCAAACTCAACTCAAGGGAATCACATCTTTGCCTACCTTTCAATATATGAAATAGTTGTTTGGCAAAGTAATGGAGCATGAAGAATTATTTCTGCAAGCTCGCTTCAAACAAGAGAAATAAGAGTGGACAGTGGTGACCATTTTCACAGAAAGCTTTGTTACTGCAATTGGGCACTCATGCATGTTAGTTGCCATCAACTTTTCTACACTGAATTGATGTTTCCAAGCTTTTTAAGTCCGTTAGTGAAAGCAGCAATAGATTCTCACCTCCCTCATTCAATATTCTGTATTGCTAACTCTGAATGAAGAACTAAAGGGCTTTTCTACCGCATAGCTCCCAGCGACCGGTAAGATCCCAAAGGGTTGGGCTCCTCCAGGTCCTGTCAGCTAAACAGTGCCGGCTGGCGGGCCCGCGGGGGGAGGGCCTTCTCTGTGGCTGCCCCGGCTCTCTGGAACCAGTTACCTCCTGAGATCCGGACTGCCCCCACACTGCTGGCCTTCCGGAAAGCGGTGAAGACCTGGCTGTTCCGGCAGGCTTGGGGCCGTTGATCTCGCCTCTGTAATTTGGCGAGATCCGGCCACGAAACGGTGTGTATGGGTTTTTAGTTGTTGTTGAATGTTTTTAATACGTTTCTTGTTAATAGTTTTTATATTTTTATAATGTTTTTATTGTTGTAAGCCTCCCAGAGTCCTCCGGGAGTTGGGCGGCATAGAAATAAAACTAACTTAACTTTTGCGAGAGAGGTTGTGGGTTGGCCCTTTCATTCATGCTGGAAAAGAAGACCAAGGCATTCTCCTCTCCATTCTTTTCTCTTTGCAACCCTGATTTCAGAAATGGATGTTAGGAAGTTAGCTGCATGTCCTATTGAGAATGTTCTGTTGATTGGGTAATTTTACTTCATTTTTTCTGAAAGGCTAAGGCCCCACTTTGGTTTACCTCATTCTGCTCATTCACCTTTCCTCTATCTTTCAAAATATCAACTAGGAGTTCTATATGCTCCAATTGATACATGGGATTAAGAAAAAAGAAAAGAAAACTATCACTCTCCTCTCTTCAGAAGGATTCAGATACCACTTTTTCAGACTAACAAATTAGATTAAAAGCCTGAACTTGGTTCATCAGAAGCTTATGCCTTTTAATCAGGTTTATTAGACTGAAAAGTTAACAGACTCCTGAATGTTTGCAAACATCACCTAACATGGTCTTCTTCTACTACATAACCCAACTGAGTCTCAGAGAAGGCACATGTGATAAAAAGCATCCTTTGGCCTCCCTTGGCTTCACTGGAGGTAGCAATACTGTCAAGCTTAACTGCTAGAATTTCCCCCCTCCCCCAAGAAATATTGGAATTGTGGTTTACAAAATGAACTGGACTGGGACTAGAAATCTGTACCCACTTTTTCTCAAAGAAGCACAATTTACATTGCAGCATATTTTCTTGAGACAGTAAGATAATAGATCAATCTTTTAAAGATTGCTTTTGAATATTGCTTTAGATGAAAATTGCTGTTATGTATCTAAATCACTAGTAGATCCAGGGTTGGGTTCTACTTACCTTCCCTACCGGTTCTGATCGCGACGGAAGTGCGCGTTTTGCACATGCACACTTCACTCGTGCGCATGCACCCGTCACATCACGCAAAACACCTGGAAATGACACTATGCGCATGCGCAGAAGCCTTTGTGCATGCGCAGAGGGTATTTTTCCAAGTCGCGGCGACCAGAGGACCGGTTCGAGGGCATGGACCGCCGGTCATCGCTGCCAGTTCGGCGAACGGCGATAAATTTCCGCTACTGGTTCTAAAGAACCGGTCCGAACCGGCAGCAACCCACCTCTGAGTAGATCCTACCATGTAAACTCTTAATCCATAAATACTAGTAATGATTGTGGTGTTCAGCAAAAAAATACAAAGTGTGGTGGCATCATAGTATTGTTCCACATCTTATAAAAGAGGACAGGATAACTTATTTAGTGACTGTTATTTTCAGCAGTAGCTACCTGGTTAAAATAGCATCCTTTTCTCAGTTTCTTGATAAAAATATTCAGTGCATAAATTCAAAGAAAAAGAGACACCCCTGTGCTTATGGCAACACACTCTTTAAGAATGCATCTAAAATTCAAGCTCCCAAGGACCAGGCTCAGAAAATAGATAAACTTTTGTTTAATACTTTGGGAGTCTGCATTTATGATTCCTCATTTATTTGCATTAGAATCTCCAGGGCATCTGTTTCTCTGCGCTCTGTACATTCACTAGAGACTTAACAACATATTACTTAAATGCATTAGGAAGTCAATGATTATTTTAACCAAGCGAAGTGATCATTTTTTTTCCCCGTCATGAATTCCCATCCAGAGACATTTCTTACATCTTAAGTTAACGGAAATGATTTACATTCATTATAAACATACAGCCTGCAGGCGCTGTTTAGAATCCCAATTAAGGCTGACATTTGCAGATGAGCTGTGTAGGTGTGTACTAATATAAGCCAATATTAGCCAAATGAATCTAGTGGGAAAATACAGTTCTTTGCCTCTGCCATGACATTCAGTGAAGGCTTTCTTTAACAGTTTACCGCTTCTCAAATTTCTGATAATGAAAACACGCTATTTGTTTGAAATAAAACTGGTTTCAGGCTTTATTATGATGAGCTGTTTTACTTTGTAGCATTAAGGTAACCCACCGACTTTAATTAAAGTTTGCATTATATTACCACATTCATTAGGGTAGATATCTTTTTGTGCTTTCCATTTTCTATTCTTTCATTACCTGTCAATGACTACTTCAGCTTCAACCGCAACAATACATGAGCTCACAATAGATACAAACTTAATGTAAACCACTCCAAACTTGATTGCAAAAAATACGACTTCAGCAACAGAGTGGTCAATGCCTGGAATACATTACCTGACTCTGTTTCTTCCCCAAACCCCCAAAACTTTAACCTTAGACTGTCTACCGTTGACCACACCCCATTCCTAAGAGGTCTGTAAGGGGCGGTGCATAAGCGCACCAACATGCCTACCGTCCCTGTCCTAATGTCCCCATGTATTCGTAACCATCTCATGTACTCATAACCATGCTTATACATCTTATGTATTCACAATCATGTTTATACTTTTTCTGTAATCATGTACACGTTTGACAAAATAAATAAATAAATAAATAAATGAATGAATGAATGAATAAATAAATAAATAAATAAATAAATAAATAAATAAATAAATAAATAAATAAATAAATATTGAATATTTTCTACATCTTTTCTGCAGGCCAAGAAAGGCAATTACGCATTCTTGTGGGATGTGGCTGTGATAGAATATGCAGCCTTGACAGACGATGAGTGCTCTGTAACCGTGATTGCAAATAGCATCAGTAGCAAAGGATATGGGCTGGCTCTCCAACATGGCAGCCCATACAGGGATCTCTTCTCGCAAAGGTAACAGAAGAGCAAGTGGGTCAACACGGTTCCTTATACTCGTTTTTAGTCCTGAATTCTTTGTAGGGGAACCTGGGTTCTCATACTTACTTCAGAATGCCTCCAATTTACCAATTCGGATGACTTAAGGGAGGCAGGAGAGACAGTGTTTGTTCAACTACAACCTCTCCCCATTGAGGGGTAGATGGAAGGCTAAGGTAGGTAAGCGCACAATGCAACAAGTTAGAAACAGTGGCTGCGGATGAGCAAAACTTTTAATAATTAGCAAGAACTGGATTATCTGCATCCAGGAAATCTAAATTAAGAGCAAAAACAAGGACTGAATATTTTGTTACTGTAATAATTGCACGATAACAAATTTGGGTTGACTCCCTCAACAGGATATTGTAGTAAGCGCAATTGATTTGCACATTATTGTTAAAGATTTTGGCTTTACAAATACTTTTTTCTCTCTCTTTCTAATTGGGAGGGGTTGGATTGGATTCAGCCCTTGTTCTGGATAGGAGTTCTAGTCCAGCCAAATAGTCACAGTTAATGACACTGTGAAAAATAAAAGCATTTTACAGGATGCGCAAAAACCTATCTGCTCTACCTAAAGAGTTTTCTGCAAATACCAGGTTTTGGATTGTATTTTACAGTGACAGATATGCAAAACCAAAATATTTACAGTCGTTTATGAACAGCACATCTCTGTAGCTAAGCTGTATCCTGTGTTGCTCCTGTAATACTACAACCGGGAGCTCAGAGGTCCATGCCTAAGAATAACAGTCATGCACCATTAGTGGTCCTACATGGTCTACTCTTGTTCAGTGGTGTAGTGAATTGTTAAATGCAGCGTTTGCTTCATCACCACTCCGCCTATGCAAACACAAAGGTTTGTCAAAATTGTTTGTCAAAACTGCATCTGTGGGTCATTTGATGTAAAATGGGTCATTATATTCATAAATACACACAATTCTATAAAAATCTCAACATCTTGCAGAGCTATTGGTAATCTTGCTATACTTATGTGATCCTGCATCACCCTGTCAATAAAGGAAGCACCCTAGAGCTGTTCTCCTGTCCCTCATAAGGAAACTGGGTCCCTTCATACACAACCAAAGAATGGAGTACCGACCTTCATCATGTGCTCAAAGAAAACCAGGATTTCTAATCATTGCTCTAGCAAATTAAAATTAAAAAAATAATTGCATATAAACAGGAACTCCTGCTTAGAGGAGGGACATCCCTTGCTTTGTTGATATTTATGATTGTAGATGTGTCATTGTGTACTGCCAAGGAGTTCTAAGAAGCAGTAGAATTTGCACACCCATCTGTGGGATTTGCTTCTGAAATGGGCAGAGGTCATGAATAGGTTTCAAGAGTCAAAGTCAAAAGAATTGTGTCTTGACCACACGGTTCTCTGTTTGTCAATAGTGCCTCTACCAATTATGGTAACATATTTTTTTAATCCAACCCAATATTAAGATGCCTACATCCACCTCTCCAACTTTGATGGTGCTAGTACTAATTTTATCTTACATTAACCATGCAAAGAAAAACCAGTTTACAATTCATGCCAACTTTCAATTTCTACTTTTTCTGTTACGCATTGCTTTGTGTAGGCATTCTCAGCTTCTGGTTTCTTCTGATCTAACTTCTACAGGATTCTAGAACTACAAGAAGCTGGGTACTTGGATGTCTTCAAGGAGAAATGGTGGCCACGGATGGGACGCTGTGACCTGAATAGCCACACCAACGCCCAGACGGATGGGAAAGCCTTGAAGTTGCACAGCTTTGCAGGGGTCTTCTGCATCTTAGCCATTGGCCTACTCTTGGCCTGCCTGGTGGCCGCCCTCGAGTTGTGGTGGAGCAGCAACCGTTGTCATCAAGAAACACCGAAAGAGGTCCATAACTTTTATTCTTATCACAGCTATGGGTAGGGAGTATAAAACATGAACAAAGGGGGAGAAAGAGAAAAGAGGTCAAAATGGAGGCATGAAAGTATTAGGTGCGCTCAGTGGATTCTGGTGGAGATGAGGATATTGAAATACAGGGTGGTCTTGTTGGTTTTTTTAAAAAATTATTAAATAATGCCTGTTTTCTTCTCCCCCACCCTTTGAAATCCCAAATGTTTGTGTCTTTATGGAAGGTGCCAAAATGTCAGCTCTGACAACTAAAGTCCTGTATTTATTTATAGAGCAGATACAACCTGGGAGGCAACAGCACCACAAACATTCCCGCATTGCCTCACCATTGTGCCTCAACCTTGCCATGGAGAGACCATCTTTAGGGGTAAGAGAGTAGCTCAGCTGCCCTGCCTTTGGCCCCTTCCTTGAGCATGAAAGTCCAAGAGCTTTAGAAGTACAGAAACAACTTATCTGTCCCCCCCCCCAAATAAAAGGAATTCCATGTGAAACCCTCATTTTTCTTAAACCAAGTGGTGAATGGTTCAGGTTAGGGTTGTGTACCCAAACCAGGACATGCAGAAAACTTTTTCTTCTTGCATGCATGTGTTTATAACAAAGCACCGGGGAAAAATGTTTAGAAAGGTTCTCCCCTTTCCGGCCCCAGGACAATTAGCCTAAGATATTCCGCTTTAGCTAGGACCTGCACTCAATCTGTTAATATACAGTAACAAATGTAATAATGCTGGCCAGTGGTGTCATGGATTCCGAAGAGTTGTTGCCAGGGTTCAGGGGAAGGAAATAGCCACATACTGACTCTTTTGTGCTTGCCAAGCATGCTACATGTACAAGCACATACAGCTAAATGTACGGCCATGTATAGCTAATGACTTCCCAATGAAGACAGTCCATGTGTTGGAGATGGTGGAGACTTAGATAAGCAGAGAGGCTTCTGCAGAACTTTACTTCGACCCACTGCATATGAACCATAGCAGTAGTGGGTTTCACTTACCTTCGCTACGGGTTCGGAACTGTGAACGCGCACGCGCTTGCTTCGCTCGCGTGTGGCGCTTCTGCGCATGCACAGAATCTTCTGCGCATGCGGAAATCATCTGTGATGACGTCCGGGTGAGTGGGCGGAGCCTCCCGCTGCCGCCACTACCGATTCGCCCGAACTGGGGCGAACCGGTAGCAACCCACCAGTGAACCATAGGACACTTGAACAGTGTCTCTGCTCTGGAATGGGGAAAAAAAAAGAGAGGATTTACTGCCCACAATGACTCTGTTTCAATTGTTGAAAGGTAACCACTGAAAACCAGAGAAGGAAAATGACTCACACAAGCATTTCAGGTTGTTCCTACCCCACACAGAGGTGAAGGAATTACAAGATGCGTAGATGATCAAGTGAAGGGAGGGAGACAACAGCAAAGAAGGATGTGGAGATCAAGGATAGTTTTATGAGTTCTTCTTGCAGTGCAGTTTTCTTTGTGGAGGAAAATACTACTAAGGGGGGGACAGGTACAGAGAATGTGTTTTTTACACTGTACTAGTCTCTTGTCCATGGTGTTGGCCGAGGTATGATTGTTCATTCCATCCATTAATACCACAATAATTAATTCTGACATATTGACAGGTTGAACCATCTTCCTTTCTTCTTTCTGATATGTTTTTTAAAAAGGGGGTTCTTTTTTTAATATACCGAATGAATACAAGCATCTGATACAAATGAAATTTTCTACCATCAAAGGATTCCCTTGCAAACATTTCAAGCAGTAATGATCAACCTGTCATGAAAGCATCTTACACACACACACACACACACACAAACGCAGCAACTGTGTGCATCAACAGTTTCATCTCTCTGGTTGGCTCAGAGATGTGAAGGCATCTACACCATCTTTTATTAAGAACTGATGTTTCCTTCCAGAGAGTTAGAACAGCTGCTACTTCCCAGTTGAGGAACACGCAGGACCCATTGATGCTCATGTTTATTTGCCACTGTGCCAGGAGCACTGCAGCAAATGACTTGCCTGCCACGTAACAGCTCAACTGTCAAAGGCATTTTAATCTAATGTATCAGCTTATAATGCTACATTTGTCATCAACATCTGTGCAGCCTACCCACCCACCCCCCCCATTAAAACAACGGAGCAGTCAAGGCCATGCTTTGCAGACAACTCATATGAGCTTTTAGCATTTAGTTCCACAATGTTTTATTGTGAAAAGCAAATTTTGTGTGTGTGTGTGTGTGTGTGTGTGTGTGTGTGTGTGTACATGAACAGATGTGCATGTGGAATAGATGGTTCCATTTGCCTATAAATGAAAGTAGAACTAGCAGACCTGAGATCTTTAGGTTCGGTTGTCAATAGATTAGTGAAATAAAGCTAAAATTAAAACAACAAAAGTTGCAACTTCACGTTGTATAGCTGTTCTTGGACATATTATTCTGCAGGTATCAAGCTAAAGACAGTGGGGCTGGCTATAGTTACAGAAATAGTGGGAGAAGGGGTCAATAATTACTTTTTGCCATCTCTTAATATTTTTTTTTTAATTTACCTACTTTCCCTCTACATTTTTATGACCACCTTTTTTCCAGTTCTGTTGCCTGTTTGTTGTGAAAGAAAAGTCGGATGGTTGTATTGTAGGATTTTCCCCTTCATTGTAACATTTGGGTACAATTACAATAATACATAAAGAGGATTCCATAACTTACGTTTTACCAAAATCTACACAGATAGAGATAGATACTAGCTGAAGTACAAGAGGGGGAAAAAATGAGAAAGCCACACTATTTGACCCTTTCTTCCTTCCCCCTTCTTTTTTCCCCCCATGGAGATTGCCCGTGAGGTGAGGCTGGGTCTCAGGACCATGGTGAGCATTTCTGGGATCACATGTGAGATAATCCGATGCTTGCAATCATTCCAGGATCCACCCCTGTCTGCCATTTCCATGCCTGCAGTGAATGCTCACCTACCATTGTGGAACAGAGATGTCCTTGGCATTCAACTCTGCTGTTTTCAAGCAGATCTTTCTTGGAGATCTGGGCATGCCAATCAAAACAGATCATTATGATCTGGCATTCCCAAGGATAATATTATCATTTATCTTCCTTTTGTGCTTCTCCTCTCATTGTTCTCAATCATCACTCCATGATCTACTACAGCTTTCCTCAACTTGGTGTCCTCCAGATATTTCAGCCAGGGAAGCCCTAGACTTCTCAGCCAGCATACAAGTAGTTGTGGTACCTCTGGAGGATTCAAGGTTAGGAAAAGCTCTTCAGTTCAGCTTGTGGTATCTCCAGCATCTCATTCCCATGAGCTCCTGAACATTCCTTCCAGGAACCAAACCTTCATTTTTCTGCATACAGAGCCACAGGTGCTCTGCCATCACTCATGAATCTTGCCTTAAATATATGAAACCCGAAGCCCCCACCCCAACCTTTTTAACTGAAGAACTAGTAACCCAATCCAAACATGATCTAGGCACCTGGAAGCCATGTTTCACTGTCCTCCACAGAGCCCTGAATTAATAATGTACAGTATATAAAGGACATGAAGAAAATGCATAAATCACGCAAGATTTCAGCATTCTTGGGCAAATTCTAATTCCTACTCTAATATACATGTGTGTGTGTGTGTGTGTGTGTGTGTGTGATGCACATCATATTTTCATATCTTTATGTCTGTTAAAATATATATAACATGCTGTTATGTTCAAGGCAGATATCAGGAAAACAGTATTATTTCTGATAAACAAAGCCAATGAAGAACATGATAACAATAATTAAAGCTGAGCGATGGTTTACTCTGGCCTTGTTCAAAAACTGGATGTGAAGTTAGAAATTGAAGTTAACAGAAAACTCTTTTCTTTTTCTTTTTTTAAAGTTTGATATGAATGTCGATTCACTGAGAAAGATTCATTTCTTTTCTGGATTGGGAACATCTCAGTATAGGACCATTTCACACAGATATTTAAACTAGCTATATGCCAAGTGCACACCAAGCTCCCTTTGTATCAGGAAGGACCAATTGAGCTGCCTTCTTACTATTTCATTCTGTCATGAAGAGTGCGGTTCAAAATGTGATCATATGGTAACTTTAGAGTTCTTCCCTGCCCACAGTTTAATAATGACCTGCTTTTCCAAAAGGTGATGGGTTGTTTAGTGATAGGATCACCCCAGGGAAAAAGGGGGCACGAAGCTCTGACCATGAAGCAAAATGCTTTCTGAATACTTCTTTGCTACACATGGTGATAGCCAGCAGACTGTTTGCAGCGAAAGAGCAAACCAGAGGTCAAATGCTAGTGCTCCTTAGTAAAAGAAGTAAAGGGGAAAGAATAAAAGAATGCCAGTTCAATGAAACACAATGCACTAAAAATATTGGTGCAGAGAACAAAGTGCCACCCAGCTGCATACCCTTTTCCCACTTTTTTTTTTTTATGAACGAGAACGTCATGTACTTAAATACAACAATATTTCTAATATATGTTTCGGTCTTTGAGGAGCTGTCCATAAATTGCACATTCCCGTACACATATCAGTGCATTAAATTTGCTGTAAGGGCTTGCAAGATGCTAGAAGTAGTAGCTGCAGTAATAAAGAGACACTGGTTGATCCTTTATAATGGAGTAATTAAATTGTAGAGAGTAAATCATTTCCCCCTGTTGCTTTCTCTCAGCTTGCTTAGTAATCTCGTGCTTCAAAAACATCACAGTGCTTTATTATTTTAAACTGTTGCATATCCCAAAAAGAGGAATATCAAAGAAATACATATCCAAGTCAATAAAGGGATTGCAAATTTCAAAGCAAAATATTTCATATAATTTTTATCAGCAGGGACTTCATATAACTTCTTGATCTTCTCCAAGTAGCTGTACGGAGAAGAGAGATTAAGGTAGACTTTGAAGTTAATTTTTTGCAACACATAAAATAAAAACTGAACCAAACCCTGCAAACTGTATTTGAAATGCAGTCAGCAACATTTATTTTATGTAGAATTAAGTGGTGTTTGACTAAGTCAGCTGCTTGCCAGATCTAAATTAATGAGCATAATTGAGTCTTATTTTTCCCATTCATATATGCATTATGATTATACCTTACTCAGTATTGAAACCTTGACTAATGAGGATGTAAATTAATGTACATTAAAAACCAATTGCTTAACCACTTTATCTAGCTGGCTTAATAGTGCGTAGTGGGGACTCTAAAAATGGCAAATAAATATATACATTATTTCCGTTTCATCCCATCAGTGGGTTGATTATTATAGCAAAGCTTTTTTCCCTCTGTCAGATGTTGACAAGAACTGGAATTACAGCATTGCAAATGTAAAAACAAATTGGTAGTGACAAAGGCGGTGGATGCAGCATTGCTAAATGAGTCACTTCTAGGCCATCCATTTTAGATGTGGGCTGACCTTCAGAAAGCCATGTTCTTTAGAAGTCCACAAAGAACATGCGAGACGTTCACATTTTAAAAGCAAGTGGGAACAGTTAAGAACTTGCATGTCACATAACCTTGGCAGAGGTTTGAAAAAGCCTCCACGTTCCTTAGAATGCACAATTGTGTCTTATCTTTGCAGATGAAAGTTGCTAGCCACCCTGTATACCAATTGCACATCATTGTTTGGGAGATTGTTCACAATTTAAATGGAGTGGAAAGTCCCAGAGTAGCCAGTCAGGACCCTTCCTTCCTTCCTTCCTTCCTTCCTTCCTTCCTTCTTTTCAAAGAGGAAAAGTTAAGATATAAAATTACAACAAAAAGGGAAAAGTGGGAAAGGGAACAACAGGGAAAGTTTAAAAGTAGCAGGAAAAAAGCCCTTAAAACAACATTAAAGAAGTTACTTGCAACTCTCTTCAATATAGATACAATTATAAAACAAAGCACTCTCTTGTTTTAGTTTAACAAAAAACTGGATACAGAATTAAAATACAAAAGACATACATACTAAACAATCACACACACACACACACACACACACGGAAGAGGATATATATGTTTTTTCTGTCGAATACACACACACACACACACACACACACACACACACACACACAGTATTTTTCGGAGTATAAGATGCACTCCCCCCTCCTAAAAGTTGGGTGAAAATTTTGGTGCATCTTATAGACCGAATACGAGCCTGTTTTCACCCTCTCCAGCCCCCAGAAGCACTCTGCAGTGCTCCGCACGTCCCGTTTTTGGCTTCCCGAACCCTCCGCGTGTCGCGTTTTTGCCCTCCCCGGCCCCCAGAAGCAGTCTGCAGGCCAAAAACGGGCCCATTTTGGGAAAAAATGGGATGTGCGGAGCACTGCAGAGTGCTTTTGGGGGCCGGGGAGGGTGAAAACGCGACGCGCAGAGGCCAAAAACCTTTTTTTTTCTTGTTTTCCTCCTGTAAATCTAGGTGCATCTTATAGTCCAATGCGTCTTATAGTCTGAAAAATACGGTGTATATCTCATCCTAAATAAGCCACAGAACCCATAAATACATCATAATAACAATTCCACCAATAAACATATTGCTAAATATTTCTATAATTAGATTATTTATAGAGAAATCCACACGACTGTTGTATATTTATATCAGTTGCCAAACTATCACTTTCACAAAGCAACAGCTTAATTCTTTGTGAAAATCATATCTGTGCACACAGAAAGGCTCCACCTACCCCCCCCCCGAAACATTGCCATTGGATTAGCTTCCAAATAACATATCAAAACACCCGCAGCAGGGGTGGGTTCCTCCCAGTTCGGACCGGTTCTCCCGAACTGGTAGTGGCCCGCTGGTGACATCATGATGACATCACCGAACCGGATCAGTCAGTGCTGGTCCGTGGGGGCCGCCATCTTTTTTTTTCGAATTTTTTTTTCCTTCTGAGCATGCGTAGAAGCCGACTTCCGGCATTGTGCGTGTGGTCGCCATCTTTTTTTCGGCTTTGTTTTTTCCCCCCGGATTTTTTGTTACTGCACATGGGAGGGAGCGAACCAGCAGCAAGGTAAGTTGGAACCCACCCCTGACCTGCAGCCACAGTATGGAACCAAATTGAGATTTTTCTACATCTCTTATGAGTTCTAGGCAGCACATCAGATTAGATTAACTTGTAGCAAGTTCTGTAAATCCAAGTCTGATCTCTGATAGCCCTCAATGCTTCATTAAACATTAAGAGGCCATTGATTTCTGTCCATTTTAATACCTCATCAGGCATGGGAAGTTAGTTTTTCTCATGATGCTGATTAATGGTCCCAGTTCCTGAAAAATTAAGCATGTAATGTGGTCAATGTCAGCCTGTGCTCAACTCAGTTGACTTTAGGTTGGTAGACCCTCATTGCGAGGATCGGTATCAATACTTAGAGGGTTTTTCCTTTTTTCAGTAGCATAACAGAATATATAATGCTAAATTATTCTGAGCTTCTTGTTTTAAATCTTTCCAGGAACTGAACTCATTAATGTCATTTAAATCAAGTTTCAGAACCGTGATTTAACACAGCACTATGTGTAGTAATATGCACCATCACAAGTCCTCTTGATGCAGAAAGAACCATGAATAGTTGATGCAAACAGACTTTAGTACCTTCACGGCCATTCTCATCCAGGGAATGGGCTGGATGCATTTGGCTGACTTCATACAACACACTGACAGTGTCCCTCCACATCTCTATCTAATGTGTTGCATGAATCCAACCCATGTGAACGTTTACCGTTCAGGGTGTTATGCAAATCCCCAAATATCCCAAAGATGCTTTTTTTCAAGAGGCAACTGGACTTTCTGGTTTTTCTTTAAAGACGTTTTGCTTCTCATCCAAGAAGCTTCTTCAGCTCTGACGGGATGGTGGGGAATGGAAGGATTTATAAACCCCCCAAACAGTTTAATTCAACCAATCATGCTTGCGGGAACTCAACCTTTAAGAATACTTTTATCCAGAATCATCCGCTGAATAGTTGGACCATTGATTTCATAACATTTTCCT
Source organism: Thermophis baileyi (assembly GCA_003457575.1). Taxonomy (NCBI): domain Eukaryota; kingdom Metazoa; phylum Chordata; class Lepidosauria; order Squamata; family Dipsadidae; genus Thermophis; species Thermophis baileyi. The sequence continues at coordinate 762,075 of QLTV01001322.1, read as the reverse complement.
TTGAATCAGTGTCTGTGTGAGTGTGTTTAAGTCACACAACTCTTTAAGGCGTATTATATTCTGTGCCCAGATCTGTTAAGTTTTCTCCTTGGGGTAAATGCTACTTGATGAAAACTCATCATGGCAAACACATATAACTGGTTTCATTAACTTACCCTTTCTTGCCTATATTTGAATTTTTCCCATGACATTTTTTTTTAAGCAAAAATGTTTCTATTCATGCAATTTATTTACTTCTCTATCATTCTCTTCTCATCTCATTTTGTTCAAAGGTTGTAGAGGGAATCTTTCAATTTTTAAAAGCAACTTTTGGAGACTAAGAGATTGTATTGTAAGGACAGTTGTATGCAGGGGTGGGTTCCAACTTACTTCGCTGCCAGTTCGCTCCCTCCTGCGCCTCATGGGCGCACCTCGTGGGTGCGCGCATGCTTTGCGCGCATGCTTTGCGTGCATGCTTTGCGCGCATGCTTTGTGCGCATGCTTTGCGCGCATGCTTTGCGCGCATGCTTTGCGCGCATGCTTTGCGCAGTAACAAAAAAAACAAAGCTGAAAAAAAGATGGCAACCACATGCACAGTGCCGGAAGTCGGCTTCTGCGCATGCTCAGAAGGAAAAAAAAATTTAAAAATTCAAAAAAAAATCAATTTTTTTAAAAAAAAATTAAAAAAAAGATGGCGGCCCCCATGGACTGGCATCGACCGATCCGGTTCGGTGATGTCATCGTGATGTCACCAGCGGGTCACTACCGGTTCAGGCGAACCGTTCTGAACTGGGAGGAACCCACCCCTGGTTGTATGCCTTGAAAGGGATCCAGGAAATGTAACTACCTAGGTTTGATTAGAAGCAATTTCTACTGAATCCAAGCCATCACTGGATTTTTCTGATTAACATGATCTATTTCTTCAAATTAAAGAGTATCCTTTTATTTTCCTATAGAAAGATAGAGGTAGAGATATGGATATCCCAATTTATAATTTCATTGCTTTGCAAAGTGGAAATTTATTTTCCCGTAGCTGAATTATAACATTCTTTTACCTGTTCGGTAAAGCAGGGTAGCTTTGGAGTTGACAGGATATTACTGTATTTTGGATCTTGAAATTCTGCAACTGTTTCTTCGTCTTATATTCTTGAAGAGATTTTGTTGAAATGGTGATAATGCGGAACCTCTAATAAGCTTGGATAGAATGCAGAGTTAGTAGTTGCTAAGGGTGAAGCAGGAAGAAGGAGAGAATAGATAAAACAAAAGTATTTACATTCTGAATGGCAAAAATGGCATTTTTATTTATAGGCATCCTATCCCCATACAGTGATGGTGCGTTGATGCTCTTCTGAATTTTGCATCTGGCAAGAACCAATTTATAATATGATAGTCCTGATGTGATTAAATTATCTTATTTTTTTGGGGGGGGGAACCATTTTGGCACTAAAAACAAAAGTTTAGAGGGCAGATCTTATTTTCCCCTTTAAAAGCCAAATAGTCAGACATGCTCCTAAGAGCCTCAACAAAGGGTGTATTGTATAGGGTCAACTGGTATATATAATTGCCAATGAAAATTATGACCTTGGTGCTAATGCCGTGATTTGTACACTGATATTGAGTGCCACATTAGAGAAAATGAAAGAAAGACATATCATTCCAAATGATGGCATCTCCAGGTCTCCTCCATTTCCCATACTAGTATGTTAAATACCTTTTCCCAATATGGCTTCTGGTGGATGGCACAGAAAGCAGTAATTTGTCAGATGTAATGGTGCAGAGATCAGCCACAGAAGACCTTCTTCCCATATTGCCTTGATAATCTTGAAGCTTCACACTTCTAATCAAATAGCTATTTTAAAAAAAAAATAATCTTAGTGGAGATGTTGACATCTGTGTCTCTCTCTTTCAACTCTTAATGGGTTTGTTGCAGATAGATATAATTGGCTTACAATCTACAGTTGTCAAGAAGAATCTGTCCGAAAGGCCTCCATAATTATTAAGTTTAACAAGGGGAAAAAAGCTTTTCACATACTTGCTTAGAACTGCTTTATCTTTTGGGAAATGATAAAGAAATAGCAAATTTGAGGGGGGGTGGTGGTAAAATCACATTGTTGTACAATTAATAACCAAACAAGAATTGTACACCTTTCTTTCCAGGGTTTCAATGGTACTTGGTTGGGTGAGATAGATTTCTTATCATTATCCTCAAATAGTTGATAAATCAATCAAGATAAATTGAGCAAAAAGAAGATAAATGATGAGGTGAAAAATAAGGAAAGATAATTTCAGTATGTGTTGAGAAGGAGAATTATAACTCAGGGCATAAATTAGTTATATCGCGAGATGATATATACAGGCAGAGTCTGACTGCTGAGTTTTATACTGCGTATTTTTAATTCAAAATGAATATGGGTAATACATATTTTATATATCATATACACACTTATGGATCTATCTAAAAACTTTATAGTGCTCTTTCTCACCCATTTTATTAAATATAAATCAGTTCCTTTCTATAACTCTCCAACACAGACAGGCAGACAAAAGTTGTTTGTAGTAGGTCACCCTATCTCTAAATTATTGTTCCTTGCTGATCTTCAATTAAAATTATGGTTGTCTCCTTGCCACGATCCAGCCCCTTCTCCTAACCTTCTTATATGCAGGGCTCATAATAATTCATGTAAACAATGGAAGATCCAATTATTTAAGGACTTAAGCTTTATTTGAATGTTATACCTGGAGACTGGAGGAAGAAAACAAAATTGATTGGGCCCAGATTCTGGATTTTTAGCCCCTGCATCAATGTATAATGGTGAATTGGGACTCTAGAACAAAAGATGACTGAAGCTGATTAAATGATCCTCTCAACCCCCCCCCCAATCTATAAGACAAGTTTCAATCTGTGATTTACCAAAACTAATTCATTCAATGCATGACCGTATCTTTGTACTTCTAGTAGGTAACAAAAACAAAAGGCAACCCAAACTGTCCGGTTGTCTGGAGCAGTATTCATCGATCTCAATACTTTACAATGGGTGGACCACAACCGGCTAGGGAATTGTGGGAGTTGAAAACCACCTATCTTAAAGTTATTGAGCTTGAGAGATATTGCTCCAGAGCCAGAACCCACAAGTACATACAACTTCAGATAGAAGAGCAAATTAAATGGGAATCAGATACCCATTTAATCTCCTCTACATCTGAGGAATCCATCAACCACTTTTGGAAGGGATTAATCTACTCATTCCCCCTTTCTTGCAGGATAAAGAAGTCAACCTAGAGCAAGTCCATCGGCGTATGAACAGTTTAATTGACGAAGACTTAGCTCACAAGCAACTCTCCCCTGCCTCCATCGAAATCTCAGCCTTGGAGATCGGTGGCATGTCATCCAGTCAGGCCCTGGAGCCTGTCCGTGAATATCAGAACACACAACTTTCTGTCACTTCTTTTTTACCCGAACAGACAGGCCACGGGGGCAGCAGGACACTCTCCAGTGCCTCTGGGAGCAACCTGCCACTGCCACTGAGCAGCTCCGCCACAATACCCTCAATACAGTGTAAACACAGATCGCCGAATGGAGGACTATTTCGCCAGAGCCCCGTGAAGACCCCCATTCCCATGTCATTCCAGTCTGTGCCGGGCGGGATCATTCCAGAGGCCCTGGAACCTTCCCACGGAACATCCATATAAAGGGAGACATTGACCAGCAGAGATTTTTAATACAACTGGGGGAAATTAAAAAAAAAAAGACTCTTACATTTTTCTTGTACATATCTGTAAATAATGAAAGAATGAAGTGGGGTTAAAAAAAAGTGTATTTTGAATATTCCCAATTTTCAAAGTCAGTAAAAAACAAACAAACAAAAATACTACGAAAGACTTTGTAAATTTTGTTCTCTATGAATAAAAAAAAAGGCAGAAGAACTTGTGACTGTTCTCAAGTGACAAAGACAACCTTTATTGGGACCAAAGGCAGGAAAAATGTCTTTGGATTTTAACAAATGGTACTCCCCCCCCCTCTCCTAATGTTTATTTTGATTTCTTGTTTTGGAAGCAGGAGCAAGTAACCCTTCTTGGGAATGGGGTCAGGGCAGAACCTTTCTACTTATTTTTCTCTTGTATTTGCTATTCTCTCATGCTCACAGCTCTTCTGAAATTTTAACGGGGTGGGTACCCCTGAAATGTTAACACCATGCTGGTAATAAATGTGGGGTGGCCAAGCTTCCTTGCTGCGATTTAACAATGGGTACTGTCAACAAAGTTTTGAATGATAGGATCGATCCTTGATCCATTCTGAAATATATTTGGTTGGTGCAGAAGTATCCTTCATATAGAGGAAAAGTTCCAAGTCTGAGTTGGTGAGTGCTATCAATAACCAGTGTTCATCCTAATCTCAGTTAAATACGTAAGCTTCCAGCAATGTCACTGAAGATACATTGAAAACAATTATAGGAGAAATACAAGTCAAGTGTTTGCTTGCAGACATTCCTCTTCATCCATCTAATTGGTAGATGTCCAAAGGTTTCTGGTCCAGCTGAGATGGGGGGGGGTATATATATTAAAGTTTTGCGGTTTATGATGAATGTGCAAGTTACTGCCAATATGGCTAATCAGAATTATTCTTCCTCTTCCTCATCCATTTAGTCGTACAGATATAACAAAAATGAATTATGGCTTCAGTGAATCAAGGACTGAGCAATTTTTCAAGCTTGATTTCAGTGATATGGTCAAATTAGACGGCAATTTGTTTTGTGTTTGAAGATTTATTACATATTAGGGACAGTTTTGAAGATGAAAGTGTAGTTCAAAATTTTTGTACTTATAATGAGGAAACATTAGTTTCCTTTTCCACTTTCCCATGGATTGGACTATACACAAATGTCAACATAGCACTCAACCTAATGCTGAATTCTCATTCCTTCCATTAATATTTATACAGGCTTTGCTGCCAATTTCATGTGATGGGTCCACAGTTCTCAAACTCACAGGGGTGCTGTGGGATATTTTAAAGTACTAACTCAAGGTAGTTTTGGTCTAGAGTTGTTACGAAAAAAATACGGAAAAAAATATGGAACCTGAACTGAGAAAGTTTGGGATAGGTTGGTGGGATACAGAATAGATGAAATGTCTTCATTTGATGTGTGGGATCTCCAAATGGGACAGCCTTTGTGATCATCAACTTTTAAATCCATACTGTTAGGGAAAAGAAGGGAGGAAGGGAGGAAGGAAGAGAGGGAGGGAGGGAGGGAGGGAGGAGTGAATACATGGTCCAAGGATACTTCTCCCAAATCCCTTACCATATTGCTCCTGTTTGCTCTCCTTCACATCTCTCAGGCCTTATGAACACAAACTGTTGATCATCTGATACAATTCTGACAATTTCAACCTGCAGCCATGTAAGTACATCCTAAAATAATTAAACAAAGTCACTCTCCTATGTAGATCATTTCCCTCACCAGGTTGAACATGAAGCATGAAGTGCTTCCACTTCCTTCATTGCAGTCCAAAGTGGTGTGTGGAAAAGGAAGACTTGTAGACTTCTTAAGCTTTTCATTTCAATGACCACCCACCAGGTTGTCTCTTTCCATGTCTGATATAACATTACGAGACTAATTCCAGAGTGCACTGTATATAGCAGAGGACTTTTAACTGAGTTAAGAACACTGCAGTGCTCTTAATGTCAACTGTTTGTTCATTTGGGCAGTTTCCTCTGGAAGGAACACCACCATAGCATATGCATGCATAGCAACACAGAGAGACCACTTTCTCGGTTAATAGTAAATAATCTGAAAGAGAAAAAATGGTGCTTGAAAAATCCATTTAACCTGAATCTCCACCAAATGGGTCTTTCAATCTTGGCAACAGTTCTTCATAGTTCATGGCTACTGGAATTATCATTTACCTAATGTATTTGCAGATTCACACTGCTATTGTCTTCAAAGGGGAAATTAGCTGCAGGATTAAGCATGAATATTAAAATATCAGCTATTGCTTTCAACCAAAACACAAGATTGAGTCATTTTGGCTCTGCAAGCAATAGAAGTCATGTCAACGTATATCTTCTTTTTTTCCGTGTTGAGGTGGATGGCACTGACATGGGAAAAATACAAAAAAGTACATTAAGAGGAAGAGATAAATTTGACTGCTCAATGGCTGAAATTTGTTAGAGGCCTTCAAGTAATTAGTTAGCATAAGGATTTGAAGTTTTATTATAGCAAAATGCACAATGGCTGCTTCTGAATTTCCCAAATATATTTCAACTATTTGTGCAAAGGAGAAATTAATAAAGTACTAATAATGCTTTATCTTTCAGTAATGTCCTATTGCAGTGATTAAGGAAGGCTTCAGTTCCTAAGGCCCATCAAAGCACAACAGGATGAAATATTTTTCTCTGAAGCCTTGAATAAAAATTTTAATACCTGTATGGTACAGTAAATTTTCAGTTGGCCAGGGCATGAGCCAGGCATTGTAGCTTACTATATATCTAGAATGTGTTCTAGATTTCATTACGATCCATTTCATCATCAATTTATTTGTGTATTTATTTAGTCACCATTTGATTCTGTAGGCATCAAAGAGATGATGGTAAAGACTTCTAAAGTGAGATCAGCTCAGAAGCAGGGTGGTAATGTAAGTGTAATTATTTGATCTATATCACTGCCAGCTTTAAAATAATTTGAGTGGGAATTCAGCCCTCTGTGTCACAATCACATGTGAAAATACTTTAACAGGCTGGACCGGAGATCCATGACTCACAAAGGCCTAAAGTGCTAACCCAATTCTGGGTAGCATTAGATGAAGAATTATATGACAGACATGTGAAATGGGATTCTCAATTCTCATTCTATTTTCTTGCAGAGGTTTCATTACCCAACTAGGTAACCTCATCAGTGCTAGAAGGGAGTGGAATTTGCTCTCTGTTCATCTACTAGTGACTTGCCCTGTCAGTGTTGGTGGGGGTGATTTTGATAGTTCCTTGACTAGACAGTTGTTTACAGTTTGATTGTTTATTTGAGTAGGTAGTTCCTTGCAAGAAGTATGGTTTACTTCTTGATTGTTGGTCTAGTGTTAATCTTGATGTCTATTTCTGCTCATCTGGGTGTTGATTGCTAGTTAGGAGATTGTTAGTTAGGAGGTGTTTTGGTCTTTTACCTTAATCAAGGAACCACCAAGAACACTCTCATTCTGCACTGGGGAGATCACACTCTGGGCATCCCATTTCAAGAAAGGTATTGACGGGAAGAGAGCAGTCCAGGTGGTATAGGGGACTTAAGTAAAAGGATGCTGTAGGGAAGATCACAGCAATTATTTTCCAGCAACTGACCAATAATAAAATCTAAGATTGAGATAGACAGTATCTAAGTTTGATAAATAAAAGAATAGATATGTTACAGCTGCCTAGAAAACCCATGTTTCTTTCAAGAAATTTAACCTAATGACAGTGTGTGTGTGTGTGTGTGTGTGTGTGTGTGTGTGTGTGTGACTAAACCTCCAGCATCACAGTAAGAAAATGGATGTTAAGGAGGTAACTCATTTATCTATGAAATTACACTGACTATTCTCTTGAGGTTATCAGAGAAGGTTTGGCCTTTTTTTGATCTACCTACAAGTTTAATATGGTTCCCAGAGATGCCAATTAATTGTTTAATCAGCATGTGCAAAATCCTATCTTGGTTAGGTATGGATATAGGATTTATAAAATGTCACTATAATATTTTTAATTTTAGTTTTCAGTACTTTATTTCTTGTCTCTCACCAGGATTCTTTTTTTATTTCTGCTCATAACAACTTATCAAAGATCAGCAAAAGGTTAAGTGAAGATAGATTAATTTTCTTTTTTGTAGAATTCATCCAGAATAGTTGACATTTTGTTACCCTTTTAGTTTTTAATAATTCACCTAGTTCTTTAGTCATTGCCCTCTGTTTTTTTTAAAATGGACTTCTATGTATAAATTAGAATGTGTAGCCATGAAATTATTACTGTTTTTGGCCTGTAGTGAAGAAACATATCACAGTTTGTGACAGACAATATTCAAGCTACAAAACCATACAAAACTATAGTAATTCAATGTATGTGTTTTAAAAGAGCTTAATAGTTGATTTCCTACTATTTTTAAATATTTGTATCAGTTTATAACTCAGAAAGGTGGATATTAATTATTAGTTTTATAGACGCTTTTAATTTTGTGATACCACTGATAAACAAATATTGTTCCATTATATTTGGCAAAACTGGATTGAAAAGAAATTGTCCTTTATGTGTTATATTAATGGTTCCGAGCCCTGCTGGTGCATAAAGGCATTAAAAAATATTCTTGCTTGTGAACACCAAATATACCCTTTTAAATGCCAGAATTTTACGACATCCCCAAATCTCAAACGTTTTGGCATTGCCACTAAAAACCTTGGATAATGTCTTAAAAATGTGGGATCTCACAAGATTTTGACCATACTTTTCTTTAATTTAATGTATCATAATTTTGTGGGTTCTCAACACACTATTGAAAAGAAGATCTGATGTGTTAAATTATAGCAATAGCACTTAGATTTATATACCGCTTCATAGTGCTTTACAGCCCTCTCTAAGCGGTTCACAGAGTCAGCATATTGCCCCCAACAATCTGGGTCCTCATTTTACCCACCTCGGAAGGATGGAAGGCTGATTCCTCATCTCACTGAACCTTATAGATGGCCCTTATAGATTTGGATGACTGTACAATAATCTCCTAAAGGACAAGGGTGGCAGTCACAGTGCTTTATAAAAATTGGCCCATTGAACATCAATAGCATTGATATATTTACTGCAATATTGCAGTACTCAATAGATCAAGTGCATCAGGCTCAACGAAAGCTTGATTTTTGAAGGAGACCAGGCTTATAGTAATAAGGATAAGAAAAGCTTTGCACCCCAACTTTAGGAGGTTAAAACTATAGCTTCTTTCAAGAGCTTTAATCTAATCCAGCAGTCCTTTGTGGCTTGGCGCCCCAGCTAAGGGGGAAGGGGAACCAGGCCGCATGAGCGGCGTGCTGGCGTGCAAGGATGCACGCGCATCTCAACTTGCACAAGCACTGAGCCGTGTGCATGTGCATGCGTGCTGGCCCGCCACTTGCACAAGTGATGCTATGCACACACGTGTGTGTGTACTTGGCCCGGTTCCAAATAGTATTGGGCTGCAACCCAGGGTTTGAGGACCCCCTGATCTAATCTGCTATATAAACATATAAAATAAAATAAAGATGTCCAGAAAAATATCCTGAACCCAAACTTTAATGAGATGTTGAGGTGCATCTAATTCATAGTCCAAATATTCTGGATAGCATCTGTATTATTCATTACTCATATTTTTGCTAGTTTTCACAAACTATCAAGCTAGTGTACAACAGGTAAACAGCAAAACACCAGCAAGAAAACTCCTTTAAAGTATTAAAATAATAAAATCCTGAAAGCTATTTTAAAGGCCAAGAAGGTGCATAGCAAATTCCTTTTCTTGGAAAAAAACCAAGGAAAAGTGACCATCCCAACTCTGAAAGAGATGTAGCCCAGACATCTCGGCAAAATGCAGAGGGACATTTACAACGAAGAGAGCTGTTAAGTTAAGCCTCGTGGCCCCACCATTTGACTCATTCTGCAGACACTTTTATGAAACATGATTCAGCAGGGGAAAACACACACACACACACACACACACACACACACAATCGTCTAGATATCAGTCACCAGCAGGATTTAGGAGGAGAAGAAGTGTGAACGGCTTGAAGGTCTTGGTTGTGCGCTACCAAAGGTGCCTTTGAAGACTACTCTGCCTGAGGGTGCAATGCAGATTGTTTTAAAGACTCCTGCTGCTGATTACAAGGTATGTAGAATATAATTGCTCATAATTTGATTTCTCTTTTGTGGCATTTAAAGGCACTGGTGTAAGCCAACCTCTGGGCTGCAATTTGCGTGTTTGCGTCTTTGCGATCTAAACCTACCTAAGTCTTACTTTCTCTACTGCTTCTCCTGATCAACAAGGACCTAGCAGAGATCCTTTGCTCTGAGCAAGTAGCTGAATTAAAAAGAAATGAGCTTTTGCAACACAGAAGCTTTTCCAACAGCTTCATAATGGCAAGTTAATGGAAGAAAATGTGGTAAGTCAAGGACGGGTAACGATTCATACAAGCCAACCTTATTTATTTATATATTTAGCCGATGGCATAGAGCAGGGGTCTCCAACCTTGGCAACTTTAAGACTTGTGGACTTCAACTCCTAGAATTCCTCAGCCAGCTTTGTTGCCTGAGGAATTCTGGGAGTTGAAGTCCACAAGTCTTAAAGCTGCCAAGGTTGGAGACCCCTGGCATAGAGCATATGGATAACAGTAATAACATTATATAGAAGGAGCACATAATACCATGGTTCATGTATGACAGAAATATGCAGTCAATATTGTAAGGTTTGAGGAATTAAAGAAATTATATATTAGTTACAGGTTTATCTTTTAAAATATGTTAATTCATAAGAATAAAATAAGTGTTCTATATATCAGTATCTAGGCCATTTATCCAATTAAGCGGAGTATTTGGTAGTTGGAGAAAGTCTGCTTTTCCTCCTGTCCAGTCATGTCTGACTCTAAGACACAGTGCTCATCTCCGTTTCTTAGCTGAGGGAGCTGGCATTGTCCAAAGACATATTCCATAGTCATGTGGCCAGCAAAACTATATGCAGAGGTACACGGAATGCTGTTTCCTTCCCAAGTGGTACCTATTTATCTACTCACATTAGCATGCTTTCAAACTGCTAGTTGGGCAGAAGCTAGTAATGGGAGCTCACCCCACCGTGCAGTGCTTGGGTCTCGAACGTGGGCTGTCAGTTTTCCAGCGGATAAGCTCAGCATGGAAGCTAGTCACTATGTGATCCAGTGTCTGACAAGGAGCACCATTCAGAGTTTTCCAGCACTGGCAGGTGGCATCAAAACCTGCTAATTTTTGTGTTGGTTCAGATATATTTTTACTGGAATCTGGACGTTCGATAGTCCAGTTGAATTTCCACTGGGATTTTACATCAAAGTTAGCATTATACAGCTGCTGTGCCAGTATCAGTGTGTGTTTGTGTGTATGAGAGAGGGGTTTCCTGGATTTAAGCCTTCAAATTGATAAATAGGGCATATCAGTGTGTACTGGCAGTTGTGGGTTACTAATAATTTTTTGTACACTTTGATTGTAAGACTGGTGAGGTAATATGGCTCAGTATAGGAAGCCAACAGGTTGGCATGGTCTCAATGCACCCACTTTTATCTGCATTGTATCATTTAGTCAGGCATCCAATTTATTTTTATGGCAACTGTTCATCCAAACAGGGCCGCAATATTCAGCTGTAAAGGTAAAGTTAAGGTAAAGATTTCCCCTGTCCAGTCGTGTCTGATTCGAGGGCACAATGCTCATCTATGTTTCTTGGCCTAGGGAGCCAGCGTTGTTCAAAGGCCCTTCTGTTGTCATGTGGCCATCATGACTATACACTGAGGCACATGGAACACAATTACCTTCCCCCCGAAGTGGTACCTATTTATCTATGCGCATTTGCATCAGAGGTGGGTTTCAGCAGGTTTTGACCAGTTCTGGAGAACCGGTAGCGGAAATTTTGAGTAGTTCAGAGAACTGGTAAATACCACCTCTGACTGGCCCCACCCCCATCTATTCTCTGCCTCCGGAGTCCCAGCTGATCAGGAGGAAATGGGGATTTTGCAGTAACCTTCCCCTGCCATGCCCACCAAGCCACGCCCACCAAGCCATGCCATGCCCACCAAGCCACGCCCACCAAGCCACGCCATGCCCACCAAGCCACGCCCACAGAACCGGTAGTAAAAAAAATTGAATCCCACCATTGATTTGCACGCTTTCAAACTGCTAGGTGGGCAGGAGCTGGAGCAAGGAACGGGAGCTCATCCCATCATGCAGCACTTAGGTCTTGAACTTGGACTGTTAGCCTTCCAGTGGACTAGTTCAGCATCTTTAACCACTGAGCCATCATGCCCCCTCATCCAGCTGATGTTCTGAGTGTAGAGGCAGAGGCTCCCTATTTAGTTCCACAAAGTTTAATGAGTATGTTATTTCTGGTATTAATTTTTCCTGCAGTATTTTCTATGTTTCTTGTAAGGTAGAGTTAGATCCAGCATTATGCCAAGGTGTTTTGGAAAGGGGTTGTAAGGCAGCAGGCTGTTATTGAAGTATTCCTTTGGGACATTTTTTGCTTGTTTATTATTAAGATGGAAATGCCTTGTTTCTGTTCAGCAAAGAACTTCCCCAGAGCTTTTAGGTCTTCTGTGAGGGAGCTGTCAGCATCTTCCATATGTTTCTCTTGGGCTCCTAGAGCCAGGTCATTCGCGTAAGTGAATTTCCATCCCTTGGTATCTGGAATGTCAGTTATGTGTAACCAACACAGAGCTCTGGGGTAGGCCATTATTCATTATTCTTCTCCCTTTGCTTTTTCCCCCTCCTGTTATTATTTGAAAAGCCCTGTCGCTCAGCATATGATTAATAAGGTGGATAATCTTTTGACATGGACTGATCAGTTGTAGTTTATATAATAAACCTTCCTCTCAGGCTGCGTTATAGACCACATTCAGGTCCACAAAAACTGCTGTGGTTTTAAGGCCTTGTTGGAATCCTGCTTCAATGGGACTTGTTAGGCCCAGCACCTGGTCTTTGCAGTTTCTATTTTGTTCAAATCCTGCTTGTTCCAGAGGAAGATGTTCTTCAACCATAGGACCGATCCTGTTTAGAAGTAATCTTTCTAAGAATTTATAGCAGGAGCTTAAAAGGGCTATTGGTCAGTAGCTTTTATACCCTGTCTTGTTCCAAGTCAACACAACTAGGAATTCATGTTGCCTGGATTTACATATACTTGAGTTGGAAGAGAACCCTTGAAAGAAAGAAAGATCATGAGAATCCAGGCATGGAGATGGATAGATGTGTGTCTTTGTTTGTGTTTCCATGTTATTTATTTTCTTTCAGAGCAAACTACCTTTAGGTCACCATTGTTGCTGTGAACTTCATGAAAATAATAAAATGCACCAATGTTGGGAACAATACTTGTAAGGTTCTTTTGAAAAGAGCCGAGGTGGCGCAGTGGTTAGAGTGCAGCACTGCAGCTACTTCAGCTGACTGCTAGCTGCAGTTCGGCGGTTCAAATCTCACCGGCTCAAGGTTGACTCAGCCTTCCATCCTTCCGAGGTGGGTAAAATGAGGACCCAGATTGTTGGGGGCAATATGCTGACTCTGTGAACCGCTTAGAGAGGGCTGTAAAAGCACTGTAAAGCGGTATATAAGTCTAAGTGCTATTGCTATTGCTATAGCTGATAGTCCTGGGAGGTGATCCTTGACTTCCAAGGGAGAATGGAAGAAATAACACTCCATTCTTCTAGAGAAAACACTGATGATATTTCAGACCGGCCTTGCTTCAAGAAGGCAAGCAGAACGATTGTCTGTGGAGATTCTCAGTCATCCAGGTCATGGTTGTCCCAGAGGTGCTTTTTTTCAAGAGGCAACTGGACTTTCTTGTTTTTCTTTGAAGACGTTTCACTTCTCATCCAAGAAGCTTCTTCAGCTCTGACTGGATGGTGGGGAAGGGAAGGATTGACACTCCTTGTAGACAGCTGGTCATTTGCATCCTTTTAGAGAGTCGTTGAGGCCACTTGGAGGTTTATCTGTGTCCTCAGGGTCACCTGAGTAATGCAAATGGGTGTGGAGCCTTCTTGGAACTGCTGAAAGGACTGTGTTGTAGACTGGAGATAGATGATGTCATATCCAACACCCCCCCCCCTCTGTTGAGAGAGGGCTGTTCAATTCTGCAAGGAATATAAATCCACTCCCCACCATCCAGTCAGAGCTGAAGAAGCTTCTTGGATGAGAAACGAAACGTCTTCAAAGAAAAACCAGAAAGTCCAGTTGTCTCTTGAAAAAGCACCTTCGGGACAAGCAGAATGATCCCTCAACCACGTGACCCAGGCAGCTTGAGAGGAGGAAATTTGATAATTAGCTTTCCCCTCATCTCCTTTTTGCATTACTGGTTTTGCCATGTGACTCGCATCACTATGTCAGGGCACGTTTTCAAGCTAATTACAGCATCTCACAAAAATATGATGTAAAAGCTTGCTGTGCTGACATCTCTGGGAAAAAAGTTCTCTTGCCAAAAGACAATGTATTCCTTTAACTGAGAAGAGCGAGGCAGGATGATCAAATTTTTGTGGGGAGCACTGTAAGGATTTGGTTCATGGAACAAACCCCACACTGGTTTTTTTTAATACAATCAAAACTGCCTCTTTGTACATGTTGAAAACAAGACCAGTGACAGAGGGTTTCATATCTCTGCTGCCGATGCTTTAATGCAGCCGCTGATCAACAGCTTGTAGCTCTGAAGGACTATTACAGGAATGAGGTTTATTCTTTATAAAATGGGATAAAAAGTATGAACATATCAGAATAAGGAGGATATGGTTGTTCACTGCACCTCTGATGCCTTTATAACTTTTCTTTTCAGAAGTATTTTTTTATACTTGCTTCCATTGTAGCTGTTTCTGTGAACAGAATTCCAATAATGCAAGAGGCTGCATTTAAACAGAATGAGGTACCTTGAGCTGAAACTTCAATTAGTTCACTATCCCCAAACTCCAAGTTATGGAACATTAGTTCCTGACACCCAGAGGTCAAATGCAATATATAAAGCTATCAACGTTAATCTTGATGAAGTTGCATTATTCTGTGCTTTTTTTTTTATTTTGCTCATTAAAAACCGGCAACGGCTGATGACTTTGTCCTCAACAATGTTGGTTTGACTTTCACAGAACTTCCATGGTGAGTTTATCCAGGTGGAAAGTTTGTTTGCATGAAGGAAGAACATTGGAATGGCATCCACTTTGACTTGCATTCAAACAGAATATGAGAATGTATCATCAAGGATTATTGTAGTTTTAAATCTCAAAATGCTAATTAAAAGCCAGTATAAATTCCCACATGGGCTGTGCTTGTGTCAGGCACAAAAGACCAGGTCTAAATGTGAAGGATAGTTTAATTGATTTATTGCTAAAAACCTCTGTACAGGAATCTTCTTACCTAATGGTTGGCTGCTTAGAGTTAGATAAAGGTCAACAGTACTCAAGGGGGATTGGACTTGGTTTGCTTGTGGCTACATAGGGATTCCAGGCTAATGCCCCTTTTCTCTCTGCCCCCAGGTTCTCCCATCTCTTATTCTATAGTCTGTGCATTGTTACAGGGAGCCATATTTGGATAAAATTGTCAATTCTGGAATGCTCGTCAATGCATTTGATGAACGATCTATTACAGCAGTTCTCAACCTGTGGGTCACGACCCCTTTGGGCGTCGAACGACCCTTTCACAGGGGTCGCCTAAGACCATCGGAAAACACATATTTCCGATGGTCTTAGGAACCGAGACACTGCTCCTCTATCCGTCCACATACGAGTACCCGGGGACAGTGCGACGCACGGGTGGCCCTCGAATGCGCAGGCGCCGACGGAAGGGCCACGCGTGCTAGCCCACCATCTTGGTGCCACGCCCCCTTTGTCACCTCATCGCTTCTCGTCTGGCAATGCGCACACGCGGGGAGGGGGTGGGGCGGAGGTCACGTTGCCACCTTGGTGCCACGCCCCCTTCGTCACCTCATCGCGTGCGGGGAGGAGGTCACGGCGGCGGGGCGGGGGTCATGGCATTAGGAAGGTTGAGAACCACTGATCTATTAGATGGGGGGAAAAACTTCAGTTCTGAAATTTGGGGAATAGTCTAGGGATGATCTAGGAATTCTAGAATGTTCCAATCTCTAAGTATATGTTAACTTGTAGGGGGGGGCTACTTTGTTTTGGAGGATTCACTTCAAGCAATTGCTCTTACAATGGCCTCGTTCACAAGAAGAAACAGATCAGTACATTTTGCATAGCCTTATATTGTGCCTTCTATTTCTCTATCCACTTGCTTTTTTTTAATATGGGATGAAAATCTCCTTTGCATCAATCTTGATTCTCGGTGACTTCCTTGGTATAACTCTGTAGTTTCCTTGGCAGGACTATGTCATTGGCATTGTGTCATTCTGGGATTTATTTACCTATTATTATCAGCTCTGGCATTCCCTGGAGATTATTTGTATTCTAAAAAAAATTGAACTGATGCTGTCCCTTCTCAAGGCTACAATTGTTTTAGGCCCACAAATTCTGTAGCTGGTTTTATTTTTAAGGCTGTGTGTGAGCAATCTGTTCATGATGAAAGCTGCAGTGCTCTCTGAATGTTTGCTTGCAAATGTTTCATTACCCAACTAGGTAACATCATCAGTTCTAGAAGGGCTAGGTTTGCTCTCTATTTATATACACGGTTATTCAAAAAGAATGAACCGATTTCATGACGCATAGCTTCAGTTCTCAAGCATCGTCATGTAATGAGTCAGTGACCATTTGAAAGAGGAGTTTATTTTATTTATTTATTTGTTTGTTTGTCAAACATGTACAAGATAGCAGGTATAGGTATAAACATAAACATAATCAAGCTGAATACAGATAGATGAGGACAATAGGACAGTAGGACAGGGACGGTAGGCACGCTGGTGCGCTTGTGCACGCCCCTTACAGACCTCTTAGGAATGGGGTGAGGTCGACAGTAGACAGTCTAAGGTTAAAGTTTTTTGGGTTTGGGGAAGAAACCACAGAGTCAGGTAGTGAATTCCAGGCATTGATCACTCTGTTGCTGAAGTCATATTTTCTGCAGTCAAGTTTGGAGCGATTTACTTTAAGTTTGTATCTATTGTGTGCTCGTGTATTGTTCTGGTAGAAGCAGAAGTATTCATAGACAGATAGGACATTGTAGCGGATAATTTGATGTACTATGCTTAGGTTGGATCGAATACGGCGAAGTTCTAA
>QLTV01001322.1:722413-733660 GCA_003457575.1 Thermophis baileyi | reverse complement strand
TGAGCGGGAAAAAGCTCAAACGCTATTGGCTGGTCTGTCTGACAGCTCCCTATAAAAGGGCAAGCTGTCAGACTGCTCTTTGCTGGTTGCTTACACAAGTGCTGAAATAAATAGCTGCTTTGCAAGTCTGTCTCCTGTCATCTCTACCCACTATCTAACAATCTCCTTAACAGTCCAAGCAAAAGAACACAAGTCTGACAAAGAGTCTTTCAGATAACAGCAGATAACCCACACAAACCTTACTGTTTTTGGCAAAATGCCCAGGAACAATTTGCAGGCAACTTTGAGGATTTCAAATGGGAGCAGAACAGAGGTTTGAATTCAAAGACAAGGACTTGAAATGAACGAAGTTGTTTCCTGCAAATTCCTCAGTCGTTTTCCTCACTTAAATAAGCTATGGGAGTAGCCAACCCAGGAACAATTTGCAGGCAACTTTGACGATTTCAAACGGGAGAAGAACAGAGGTTTGAATTCAAAGACAAGGACTTGAAATGAACGAAGTTGTTTCCTGCAAATTCCTCAGTCGTTTTCCTCACTTAAATAAGCTATGGGAGTAGCCAATTATCCCCAAGCCTTACTCCCGAGTAGTCCTTCTCCTCAGGAGCCATTCCTGCCTTTTGGCAGCTCTGCGTGTGCATTGAGAACAGGCTCCTCCTCTTCTTCTTCACTCATGCCAGCCTCTGGAGGTTCTGAAGGCCCTGGCTGAATCCCTGCCTCTGGCACTGAACCTTCTCCAGCCTCCTTGCTGTCTGACTCTGGTACCAGCTGCACAGGCCGTTGGCGAATCACAATACCAGCCTCTTCGCTCTGTGGCTCTGCCGCCAGCTGCACAGGCCATTGGCGGACCACAACAGTTCTAGAGTATGACTTCACAGACCTGGAAGTGCAGGGCTGCTGGTTCTGAGCTGCAAAAAATTGAGATGACCATTTGATAGAAAACAAAGAGACAGAGAAACTTTCTTCTCTAGCTTTTGCAGCACTATCTTGTAGCTCTTTGCAAAGAATTTTCATTGTAGTATGTGATCCAACCTCAACCTTTGGTCTCTTTGGATATTTTCTTAAGTTTTTGTAATTAATCTTTTTTTGGTGGTGGTGTGGAGTCAGAGGTGGTATTCTGCCGGTTCAGACCGGTTCGCCCGAACCGGTAGTGCCCACCCGCCCGGACTTAATGCTGTCCTATTCAGCCATGTTTTTGAGGCTCGGTGCATGCGCGGAAGGCGCACAAGTGAGTAAAGCGCATGCGCGAGAGGCTGTGCGCATGTGCGGAGGTGGGCATGTGCGCTCACATTTGCGAACCGGTAGGGAAAGTAAGTGAAACCCACCCCTGTGTGGAGTGTCCACTTTCACTGGACACTGCCTCCTCCCAAGAAAGTCCTTGAAATTTCAGGTCAATAATACAGATTACTTCCTGAGTGGATTTATCTGTCTTGATCCTATAAATTAATTGCATCATTTTATCACCCTCATTTTACTTGAATCAGCAAAGGACAGTGACTTAGGGAATATGACTAAGGAACATTAGCTTTCTGCCAACAGTTGTTTTCCCAAGTAGGCAATTTACTGCCAGGGTGCAGGTTGAGATCAGACCAACCTGACAATTTTAATTTCACTTACTCCTTCATTCTTCCAGCCATAAATTGGTCAGTTCCTGTTTTGGCATCTATGATGCTTTGTGCTTTTTATAATTCATTTTGCACTCAAGTTTCTCTGCTATAGAAAGCCATGCTCTGTTTCGTTTGGGGATGTGAATAGATCCTCAGGCCTTCTTCAGCAATGATGGCTGAATTTGAAGGTTCTTCTTTATAGGCACTTAATTAGGAATATACACAGAAACACAATGATCACCTCAACTGTAATAAGAACTCTGATTGTCTCTGAATATTTTGGCAATGGCCACCCTCTACTTAAATTTCCAAAAACCTTCCCTGGTTGCCTATAATTCTAAAAATAAAACTGGATTTGCCTCTTCTTATCCCTTCAGCAAACAAAGAAAATCCAGCAACTGTGGAGTAGAATGGTCCATAGGACACTTTGCTCTTAAATGAGAATGATCCAAGCAGAGGGAAGAAAGTTATAGTAACCAGGCCCTTATCTCAGGTCTCTTCCTTGTTCAGTGCATGTGGCTTTTCTGGGCAAGATTATGTATTATTTTATGTTATCATCAGTGGAGGATTTCATTGTAAAGGAATGAAAGAAATATACTTCCTCCCAAGGAATTCACTTCTAACTTTGTTGTTTTTTTTTCTCAATTTCTTTTCTGACAAATATTTCAACTCCTGAACCCTCTAATTTCCTTTGAATGTCACTTTAGACCAGGGGTCTGCAACCTGCGGCTCCGGAGCCGCATGCAGCTCTTTGGGCCCTCTGCTGCGGCTCCCTGTCACCCTGTCGCAGCAGAGGGATGAAAGAGCCATCATCCTGTCATGGCAGTGGCATGGCCGGAGCCTTAGTGCGGGAGCGAGGCGCCCCTCTACTTGCCTTTGCGCAGCAACAGCATTCCACCTTCATTGTGGTACATTTGCTGTTGCCGCCAGCAAAGAGGGCTGGAAGAGAACGGCAGGGGCAGATCTTGTGGGGTGGGGGCCATCCCCCAAGCCTGGCCTTCCTCCTCCCTTGTCGGCAGGTAAAGAGAAAAAAAAGACAGATGAGAGAAAGAGAAAGATGAGAGGGAGGGAGGGAGAGGGAGATAGCACAACAGCCCAGAGAGAGAGAGAGAGAGATGAGAGAGGGAGAGACAGAGAGACAGAGAGAGGGAGATACCTATTTCCCATAGAAAACAAAACACGGGGAGCCACAAAACCTGGGTAGGTGTGGCTGGGGGGGGTCATGTGACTGGGTGGGAGTGAGTGACGTTGAGTTGGCCACACCCACCCAGGTTTTGTGGCTCTCGTTGTTTTGCTTTCTGTGGGAAACAGGCCCAAGTGGCTCTTTGAGTGTTTAAGGTTGCAGACCCCTGCTTTAGACTTTTCAGAGAACATGGCAACTGTATCTTGAAATGTGCTGTAGGTGCACATTTTCCTTTATTTGTCCTTGAACTAAAGATATGGGCGGGTATAAAAGCTGTCCATCCATCTTGGTTATATCTGGGTTCGACAAGCACTTATTTTCTTTATTGGAAAGGTTGACTATGATAAATCTGTGGATTTGTGTCCTCATGTTTGTGCTTTTCCTTGGCCAAGCTTACTTCTTTATGCACTGCTTTTCTTTAATCTTCTGGATGGACCTTCCTGTCACATGGACACAACATCTGACCATGTAATTGAAAAATGTTACTGTTCCAGAGAAATGGAAGGTAGCTAGTCACAAAATGTCTGCTGATGCATCGTTCTTCTGGGCATCCATTTGTGGGTGTGATGTGCAGCTTCACTGGCACAGAAACAACCTGACACTGTTAACAAGGCTTAAGTGCACTGCAATGCAGGAAGAATGGAGACATCCTGATGTTTGCATCAGACAACTATCGGAGTATTCTCTGCATATATTTGTAGTGTGCAGAAAGCTTTTCCTCACTCAGTCATTTTAAAAATGATTGAATGGGAATTTCAATTAAGTTGTTCTCAAAAGCCAGAAGGGGAATGAGGAATTAGCCAAAAAGGATATAATCCAATTATTGCAACTCTTAGGTTAGCGAAGCAAATATTCTCCATTATAAAAGGAATTTCTATAATTTCTTCCCTAATATTTCCTGTTGCTAGTCCTCGAGGTACTGTCAATCAGAATGAAGAAGAATTACATGTGCACCAATGGGTTGGTGCAGATGTATTGATCATGGATCTGTGCAGTTTCCACCAAAGTTGATAATGAGCCACACCCTGATTACACACAATCACCTTAATGGTTTGTTGCAGGTCGGTGGAGATATGGAAGGTCCCAGAACCTCAGTTGTGTTCTAGAACATAAGAATGGGAGAAGGGCATTGAGTCTGAAGCTCATCTTAGTGAGATCCCATATGTCTCTTCCATCTGCTTATGGAACATTGTCCAGCTTAAATTGTACGTCTGAATAGGTTGAGGGTGGGCCGTTCTATTGGGTGGAAGAAGGGCTAGAACAATGCAGGAAACTGTGGAGAGCCTTTCCTTTCCTTGGTTCTGTAACCCTGTGACGAATTTTATTTACTAATTTACATATCAAATCTAAAGACCGCCCATCTCACTGGCAGAGCAACCCTATGAAATTAATTGTGCAGGGCGAGAATCCTTTGACCCCCTTTGAATTAAAACTTCAGTGTGTACATGTGTGCATATGTATATAAATATAAACATGTATAAAATTTATTCTTGCCCTGGATCAATTTAGCTCTGGCATATTTGCATCCCATTTTCAGCATCATTATGCATTTACACCCAAGTAAATGCCCCATGCAGCTTGTAATTACTTATGTCACCAGGGGATTTGAAAATATGGGGAAGTGTGGCCTCCAAACTGATTAAGAAAGAAGGGATTTAAAATTACAGGAAAGTGGCTTTGCGGGTTGCTATTTCTGCTTTTCAAGCAGAAGCATTAAGCGAGCAACAATCCTTGACAGACAGGAACATATCAAGATAGATTACCAAATATTTACTGAGTAACTCAAGTAGAACAGGAACTTCATTTTTAAAAAAAATGTTATATTAATACTCCGCCACCCAGATCTGACTGCTGAGGAATATTAATAAGTATGCTAGCATTTGTTAAATGGAAGAACAAATAAAAGAATAGTCTATGAGGCACATTTTGAAAAGTCAACAGCCAAAGAAGGCAGACATTGTCTCATACAAATAGGTACCACTTAACACTCAGAATGAAGCAGTAATTAAAAACAGACTGAACCACTTTTTACAACCCGGGTCTGTTTTCTAAATTGCCAGGAATGTTGAGGGATATTTAAGATGGATACACTGACAAAATCCACTCTTAATGGATGCTGAGGTTGACATTGGAAGATAGATAAAGCCTTGTTCTTCCCATTTTCAGTTTATTACACTGTAAATTGTGTGTCTGAATAGGTTAAAGGTGGGCATTGTTTGGTTCTCTTTGATAGATCTTTTCAGCTGTAATGCAATTCTAGGCAAATTTGGGATATTCCTCATATTCTGACAAACATCTTGTTGATTTTGTTGTTTGAGTAGAGAGTAAAACATTTTTCATAAGGATTTCATGAACCTCTCCCTTAGGACAGTTGTACCAACTTGCCACGTTTTTACCGATATTTTATTGTGCTGAAGAACTCTCACATATGTTTTCCAAAGTTGCCAAAGGAGAATTTCAGCCAACTACTGAGGAAAAATAGGTATATTAACTGAGGATAGAGATTAGGTCTTTGATGAATTAGTCAAAGTGTTAAAAACAAGATTTTAGAGAGTGTATCACTTCGAATCATTTATGTAATTTGCAATCTGCTTACTTACTCTTACCTACTCTGGAAAATGTTCAGAGAAAAAGAAATTTGGGCAAGAGAAGAGGGGTTTTTCCCCCTAAAAGTTAGGTTTCTGAAAGAGAAATAAGGGGATATTTCATTGTTATGTTTAATTTGAAGCACTGTCTCTTCAAAGTAAGGGAAATTGGATTGTGGTCAGCTCTCAATTGAGTTGGGATTGTCACCTTACTTCAGTTATGAAAATCTAATTCAGTTTTGTTGCAAAAAAATGATTTTTTTTCTTTAAATAAATACAGAGTCCAGAAATAGGCAAGGTAGGAGGAAGAGATGGAGATGTTTTGGTCTCTTCACCTTCTTTGGAGCCTGACTGTGACTTTGTATGGAATAAGCCGAGCCAAGGAATTCTCAGATATCATATTTTCCTCTATGAATAGGTAGATCTGAATCAGAGCTTAACTGTTCTACTGTTCAGAAGGCTTATCAATTTGAGAGTGCCAAAGCTACTCATCTGTCAAACTCCTATTAAGGTCTGTCAATCTCTTCCTTGTATTCTAGGATAATGGCTGTGAGAAGAAATCTGAACATTATTTTAAGATTATCTTGCAGCTACACTGAGGTTTAGATACACCAGTGCTGATTCCCAGGGCCTTGTCTATCCTTTGTGGCACAGTCAAAGCCACAAAAATTTGTGAAGTCAATTATGTACACAGAATTTCAGGAATGGCCTTCTGCAACTCCATTGCCAGAAAGTAATAGGGGGAAATTGATTTGGAGGTAGAAGGTTTCCTACTAAATTAGAACACAAGGAAACGTAAAACTTTCTTGGAAGAGGCTGCAATAGAACTTCTAGAAGTGAATTGGAGAGTTTGGTGGAGTTGATAACACACACACACACAAACAAACACACACACACAAACACACACACACACACACACAAATGTGATATATCTGAAGAGAAATGAAAATGTTCTTTAGCATTTGAGAATGTACTTAAAGAACATTTGGGTAGAGCATATTCAATGAAAACTGAAGGGAGAGAAAAGGTAGACCTCCATTAAAAAAATATATGAAAAGAGCTACAGTACTTCTGGTATTATTATTTTACTCTTAATTTCTCTAGCTAGTTATTACTATAACAATGATATTCACTCCTTAACCCCTTTAGAAAAACACACTGCCTGAAAAAAAAATTTAAGGTCTTCCTTTGTTCCTCGGCAGCTAGGTAGGAGTTCTCAAAATTATGCTCATTTGCCACTGCAAGACAAATGTTAGAAAGAATGGGAAAATGCGCCGATAGGGTTTAGCTACGCTGAGGTAATAATGCCATAAATAAGAGAATCAATCTTGCCCTTGACAAATTTCCACAAAAAAATATCTAAAAGAAATCAATGTTCATTGCAATGTGGTAATTGTGAAACATTTAGCTGTGTTTCGCTATGAGTTTCTTTCAATCCTCCTTCAATATTTCCTTTTCAGTCCCTCTTTCAAAATAAAATTGGTCCAAATTACAGCAAATGGGTATATGAGGGTAACTTCATGTATAAACAGAGTCAACAATGTGGCTGAACAATTTATTTTGGTTATAGGTAGCTTCTTTGAGAAGTTAACTTCTTTAAAGAGATATGGTTCATAAAGGATATTTTCCTCAATTTCCTCAGTGAAAATTTATGAAACAATTCAATGTATCCTATTCTCTCTCATCCAAAGCTAAGTAATGCAGAAGGCTGTTGAAGTTTCAACAGCTTTCAGGACGGTTCAAGTGAATTATAGCATTCATTTTGTTCTCTATCATGTTTGGGATTAAACACCTAAAGACATAAGTTAAGCATTTTGGGGGATGAAATTGAGAAATTGCCTCTTAGTAAATGGTTCTGTTTTTCACCACAGATAAAAAGTTTGAACCAGTACAGCTTGAACCTTGCTAAACTTTATGACTCATTGGTTGTTAACACTTAGTGAGAGTTTGGAAAAGGATGCTTTCCCTGATAGCAATGAGATTACAAAAATGTTTGTTCGAGTGGAGAATCAAAGCTGCTTTTGACTTTTGAAAGACTAAATATACCAGGTAGTATTAGGGTCCTTTTACAGGAGTAGCAGTTGCCATTACCGTATTTTTCAGACTATAAGACTCACCAGACTATAAGATGCACCTAGATTTAGAGGAGGAAAACAAGAAAAAAAAAGTTTTTGGCCTCCGCGCATCCCGTTTTCACCCTCCCCGGCCCCCAGAAGCACTTTGCAGGCCAAAAACAGGGCCATTTTTGGCCTTCCAAACCCTCCACGCGTCCTGTTTTTGCCAAAAACACGCTGTTTTTTTGCCTGCAGAGTGCTTCTGGGGGCTGGGGAGGGCAAAAATGGGATGCGTGGAGGGTTCAGGAGGCCAAAAACAGGCCTGCTTTTGGTGAAAATGGGACGTGCAGAGCACTGCAGAGTACTTCTGGGGGGTGGGGAGGGCGAAAATGCAACGCGCGGAGGGTTCGGGAGGCGAAAAACAGGCCCGTATTCGGTCTATAAGACACACCGAAATTTTCATCCACTTTTAGGGGGCGGGGAAGTGCATCTTATACTTATACGGTAATTCCCACAATGGAAGAGTAGATGATAACGGTGATGGAGTTTGTAGAGATGTGGGATTGATTGCTTTAATTAAAAGAGAAGAATTTATTTAGTTGTGGGATACCGATTAAAGGAGAATATTTGCACTGATGAAGTTACCTAGTTTGGGTAACATCTTGCAAGAAAACAGCCAAGCTCAGAGAGCATCAAGGACCCCTCATCTAGTTTTGTTTCTACTTGGAAACTGCTCCTGAAAGTTTTGCTCAAAATTGGGAAAAAAATGATTTTTTAAAAAATTTTAGGTTATGATTTTGTTATTATAGAAACCTGAAATGCTTGAAATGTTGCAAAATGTAAAGCCAAAGATTTGAGGTTACATTTTTCCTGTATTTTACTGCACTGAAAAATGTCGGAAGTCACCAATTATTTTCTTTTTCTCTCTTTCTCTTAGTTTTCTAACTTTTTTCCCCTTGTATGTATATTTTATAATGAAACTTAATAAAAATCCTAAAATTTTAAGGAGTAACAGATCCTCCAGGTCTCACATGTAGAGAGGGCCCAGAGATGGCACCAAGAACCTGATTTATACTACCCAGACTAACTTCTTATGATATGGTGGCCATATAAATTTGATGAATAAATCATTTTTGCCAGATTACCTTCAGAATTAGAGGAGAGAGAAGGAAAAACTTAGGAACCTTCTGCATAAATCTCTATCTTCTCTTTTCACCAGCACCTCCCAATGCTGCTTGCTATTTGAATAAAGCAGGGGTCACCAAACTTGGCAACTTTAAGACTTGTGGACTTCAACCAGTTGAAGTCCACAAGTCTTAAAGTTGCCAAGTTTGAAGACCTCTGGAATAAAGGCAACTGCACAACTGAAGGAAGATGATGCTCTTGTTGAGATCAGTGGTCAAGAAATGCATGGCCGATGCAAGGAAAGGAGGAGGAAAGTCACTGGTGGGTTGGTACCAGTTCGCACCGGTTCGTGCGAATAGGTAGCAGAAATTTGGCCAGGGTCGCAGAACTGGTAGCGACCGCTGGCTGGCCACGCCCCCGAATCGGACCCTGCTCAGATGCTCGCCCTGCCTCGCCTTTGCCACGCGCATTCAACTGCCTCCTGCCTACACACAGGTAAGCATTCACGCTAGCCTAACCCCCCTCCCCACCAGCCAGCGCTTCCCAAAGCTGCCGGTGTTGCAACCACAGGGGCGTGGGGGGGCAGGTAGGCAAGCTTTGGAGCCACATGGCTACAAAGCTTGCCGAGCCTCCTTGGCCTATTCTTGCTGGCCAACGTTTCCCAAAGCCGCCGGTGTTGCAACCGCGGGGGGGGGCAGCTTGGCTAGCTTTGGAGCCATGTGGCTACAAACTTGCCGAGCTACCTTGCCCTGTTCCCACTGGTCAGCATTTCCCGAAGCTGCTGGTGTTGCAACCGTGGGGGGGGGGCAGGTTGGCAAGCTTTGGAGCCGCGTGGCTACAAAGCTTGCCGAGCCACCTTGCCCTGTTCCCGCCGCCACTGCCCTCTCCTGCCCTCTTCTTCCATCGCTGCCACCACTCTCAGCCCCAGCGGAGCAGCTGTGTCTCCCCAAACGGCCGCCCGCCATCAGCCTTACCTTCGGAGGCGTGTGGAAGGTAAGGCAGATGCTGGTGGCAGGGGATGGAGACCCGCTGTGCTTGGGCCTGGCGGGGGGACATGCCACTTTCTTCCTTCTTCCGCCGCTGCTGCTCTGGAGCTCACCGGATCACTTCGTGGTCCAGGTGTGTGTGTGTGTGTGTGTGTAAAGCGCAGTTCATGGCTGCTATATTTTGCTGTGCTGCGCAAAGCGCTTTCCCAGCAAACACAGCAAAGGGGAGAAACAGCAAGTGGAGAGCACATGGGGCTGCTCCAGCTGTTCTCTGGATCAGCGGCTGTTTCTCTCTTTCACTGTTTTTGCTGGGAAAGCGCTTTGTGCAGCACAGCGAAATTAAGCAGCCATGAGCCGCGCTTTCCTCTAAGCCTCATCCGGAGAGCGCTGCGGGCTGCAGAGGGAAACAGCATTCAACCTAGGTGCTTCTCTCTGCACAGCACTTTCTTTCTCTTTCCTTCTTTGTCTCTTTCTTTCTTTCTTTCTTTCTTTCTTTCTTTCTTTCTTTCTTTCTTTCTTTCTTCTTTCTTTCTTCTCTCTCTCTCTCTCTCTCTCTCTCTCTCTCTCTCACACACACACACACACACACACACACACACACACACACACACGCCCCGCGTCCCTCTGCCCAGCTGGGCTTCGTGGGTGCGCTGCTCCTGGGCTCATCAGCCTCCAGACAGATGTCAGATTCCCACCCTCCAGCACCAGTTCAGGGGTTCTTTTCCCCCACAGGGGAGAGAGAGAGAAGGAGGGAAAGGCAGGGCATCCCAACACAGGCAGCTCTGCTGGAATAGGCATCCTGGTGGCGAGAGATGCCTAGGTTCCTCCTCCTTACCTTATCCCCCCCCCACAATCCTTTCCCAATTGGTTTGTCCCACTCGGGACCTTGAAAGGAGCCTGCCACACACGCTTTATACCGAGGATGGGCTCATTTCAGGGTGGAGGTGGGGGGAGCATGCGTGGTGACAAAGAGGCTTGATTTAAAGAGACAAGTGAGCTGGGGTGGGGGAGGGAAACGGCAAAGAAGAGATGGCAGCAACAGCCCCGGCACACACCCCTCCTCACCTGGCGTGGCTGCCAGGGATTCTCCTTCATCATGGGCTCCAGGAGGAGGAGGAGACTCCGTCTCCCCAATTGGGAAGCGGGCTAAATTCCACTTAAAGGCTGTTTCGTGCAGCTTTTTTAGTCCCACAAACAACTGCAAGTAACGTGACAGAGCTGGGCTGGGGTGACCCCCCTCAGAGGAGAAAGAGAAGGGGTGGGAGGGAAAGAGAAAGAAACAGAGAAAGAGAGACACAAAGAGAGGGAGGGAGGGAAACAGAGAAAGGGGGAAGAGAAAGAGAGAGAAAGAGAGGGGAGGGAGGGAAAGAGAAAGAGAGAGAGAAAGAGGGAGGAAGGGGGGAAAGAAAGTGTGGAAGAGAAAGAGAGAGAAAGAGAGGGGAGGGAGGGAAAGGGAAAGGGAAAGAGTGGGTTGGAAAGAGTGAGAGAAGGAGAGAGGGGGAAAGAAAAACAGAGGGGGGAGGGGGGAAGAAAAAGAGAAAGAGGGGAGGGAAAGAGGAAGGGAAAGAGGAGGGGAGAGAGAGAAAGGGGGAAGAGAAAGAGAGAGAAAGAGAGGGGAGGGAGGGAAAGAAAGAGACAGAAAGAGAAGAGAAGAGAGAAGAGAGAAGAGAGAAGAGAGAAGAGAGAAGAGAGAAGAGAGAAGAGAGAAGA
>QLTV01001322.1:689621-713513 GCA_003457575.1 Thermophis baileyi | reverse complement strand
TTCGTTTCCCCTTTTCCCTTCCTTTCCTCCTTTCCTTTCTTTTCCTTTCCTTTCCTTTCCTTTCCTTCCCTTCCCTTTCCTTTCCTTCCCTTCCCTTCCCTTCCCTTCCCTTCCCTTCCCTTCCCTTCCCTTCCCTTCCCTTCCCTTCTTCATATTACCAAATGAAAGTAAGATAATTTGGTTTATAGAATAAAACCAATAAGCAGCCAGTTCTGAGATTCATATTTTAGAATCCTTAATAGATATTTTGGTCTCCTTCAAAGGAATCTTGATTATTCTTTTCCAGAGTTGTACAAGGATAGGAGGCATTGATGAGTCAGTTCCATGCTACCTGCTTAGGAGATTCCTTCCCATGATAGTGTTTCAAGAGGTGGTTTAGCTTACATACTTCCCTTGTTAGCTTCTGTTAATTGGTTTATTTATTTATTTATTTATTTAGCATATGGTGTTTGTACATGAAAACCAGGAGACTACAATGTTATTACAGAGTAGCAGTTTGGTTGCCCAAGATTGCTAGTTTGTTCAGTTCACATTTGCACGCTATCCAGGGTGCACCAAAGAGAGTGAACTAGCTCTGCATACAGAACAGCTAACAGCATTGTGTGAGAATGTCGGCATCATCTGGGGTTTTTTCTCCACTGGTATTTTGCCTCGCATTTGGTCCAGTCTGGCACTGGTTGGTTTCTTACTTCCCCCTTAGTCCTACTGGGATGGTACTTATTTATCTACTTGCATTTCGCATGCTTTTGAACTGGCAGAAGCTGAGGCAAATGTTGGGAACTCACTCCATCACATGGTGCTAGGCAGGGGTGGGTTCTAAGTTACCTCACCGTCGGTTCGCTTCCTCCCACACCGCGTGGCCACGCACACATGCGCAGTGCTGAAAACTCGGTTTCTGTGCATGCGCGGAAGCAAAAACCATCAAAAAATAGCAAAAAAAAAAAAAGCCAAAAACAAGATAGCAGCATCCATGGACCGGCACCGACAGAACCGGCTCAGTGACATCACCACCGGTTTACTACTGGTTCTATAGGACCGGTTAGAACCGGTAGGAACCCACCTCTGGTGCTAGGACTCAAACTGCTGGAGTTCAGAGAGCTGATCTTCTGCCATGAACAAATCCAGCAACTTTAACCTGCTGAGCCACCACTCTGTTAATTGGTCATAAATGGAGAGTACTATATGTAGAACTAGTAAACAATCTTTAGCCACTGTAGTAACTCCATATTGGGAGTTAGAACAGGGGAGGTTTGGATTTTTGTGCCTCCCTATATCTAATTGTACTCTGTCCTCAACAGATACTAGCTTTTAGCTCTCCTGGTCAAGCCTTGCATATTTATTGTATGAGAATGTAACTCACTTGAGGAGTGGGCATGCTGTACCTACTCTTCTGTGATGGGTTGCCTAGAAGGTTTTTAAGTGCTCTTCTTTATCTCAGAACTCTTCCTGCATAGATATATTCTTGGGTTTTCTCTTACACTTCCTTGACTTAAGTTTGGATGACTTTTGCTTGCTGTTATGTCCCCTTGGCAATGGCAGATGAGCCGTTGTCACAGAGACAGCGGACACTGCTCCACGGGATGGTTAAAAACAATTGCAATTAAAAATAAAAACTGTGCAGTCTCTCCTTCCTGCTGCTTGAGAGATCAGCCTCGGTTTCGCAACAGGGGAGGCATAAAATAAAAATAAGGAATAAAATTAAAATGAAACTCTGACAAGTGGATACCAGGGCAGAAGTAAATGTAGAGATAAGAATAAGCTAAATGTACGGAAAGGGTAATAAAACTGGAAAAGAAAAAAGATGCAAAGATGAAAATTGATTCTCGAAATAGATGCTACTTCGCCGCATTATATTCCTCCTTGAGTAAGGATTTATTTATTTTTTAGTTGTTTGAGAGACCTATACACTGTCCCATTCAGTCAGTCATGGATGACCATTCTGAGTGGCCTACAACCACAGCCAAAAATAGAAATTGCAAGGGAACAAAACCTAAAAAAGAAGAGTCCTGAGAAATCACAACAACCAAAAACTGCAATGCCAGACAGGAGTTGGTCATTCTCTCTGACCAAAAATGGATGGAAATTAATCAAAGAGAGAACTAAGGAGAAATTTCCTAACAGTGAGAAGAATGAATCAATGGAACACCTTGCCTCTAGAAGTTGTGGGTGCTCCATTACTGGAGTCTTTTAAGAAGAAATTGGACCACCACTTGTCTGAAATGGTCTTTTCAGGGTCTCCTGCCTGAAAAGGAAGTTGGACTTGATGACCTCCAAGGTCCCTTCCAACTTAGGGGGATCAGCCAGGTCTGGGGGGGGGGTCAACACAGCTAGGGGGAGGACCAGAGGAATCTCAGGGACAGATGTTATTCCAGAGGGCAAGCAAGATTTCCATTTCATGATAGGCACCATTTGTGATTCTTGTAGCTACAATAACATCACAGGTGATTCATAGGATACAGCAGAAAAACATTCCCTCAGAGGAATGTTCTCTACTGAATTTACAAGAGGTTTATTCACACTTAGTGAAAAGGGATTAGCTTTGAGTTCATCTGGAAGGCTGTCATAACTGATAATGGTATCCCCAGATACTGAAGCTGGTCTGGGATTTCTTTTTCTGTGCAGTTATAACTGGGAATTTATTGCTGAAATAAAGGCAATATTAATGAAGTTGCTATTTATGCATTAGTTAGCTGCAAACAGCGGCTCTTCAACATCCAGAGAAGCTCAAACTATGCAAAAGGAAACTATGCTAGCAACTATTAGCAAATCTTTCCAGATATCAGTTGTAACTTTTGAATGTTGTAGAGTTAATTATGATAGTAGACATTTGCCTTTAAAGATGTGTGCTCTGCTGAGTATTTCAATATATTCTCAAGACTAATCCATCTGAAGGCTGCGTTGATGGTTCTTTACATGAGAGAATGAATGAATGAATGAATGAATGAATGAATGAATGAATGAATGAATTTAACAGATAAACAACAGTAACATACAGTATATGGATACTGTCAGCGTTCCAAGTAATGGACCTGTAGAAAACAAACACCAAGGCACTCAAGCTCCTCAAAGAACAGTTTATTGGATACATCATAGTGGCACAAACTGGTGAAAGCTGACTCTGAGATTTCCCACGGCTTTCACCTAATTAAAAGTAGAAGTTTTCCCTTTCCCCTTAAGTCACTGGTCACACTGTCCAATCCAGGTGCTGGCCAGTTGCTGGGTTACTGGCTCCTCCTCTGGCCAGCCACCTGTGAGAATGTCCTTGGCTCCCACAGGAACTTTATTGTTTAGGCTACAAAACCCCATCTAACTATTTCGCCCCCTCCCACTGCTGTGTGGCAATCCTGAAGCCTCCAAGATGGATTCAGCCAGGTTCACTTCAGGGTTGACATTTCTATTCTTGGTGTCCATGTGAGTGAGTGTGAGTGTATATACACTAAATATTAAAAGTTTGTTTCTAAGGATACTTTCATTCCATAATTTTTGAAGATGAGAAGCATTTCAGCATTTTGTCTACTGTAAATTTCCCCAAAAACAATTAGTAGATACCTTGTTGTTCAGTCACTAAGTTGCATCCGACTCTTCACCACCCCATGGACACAGCATGCCAGGCCCCCCTGCCCTCCACTGACTCCCGGAGTTTGGGCAAATTTATATTCCTTGCATCGATTACACTATCTAACAATCTCATTCTCTGTTCTCTCCTTCTCCTTTTGCCTTCCATCTTTCCCAAAAATATGGTCTTTTCCAAGCAGTCCTCTCTTCTCATTTGGTGGCCAAAGTATTTGAGCTTCAGTTTCAGGATCTAAATATGGGGTACCATATTTTTATTTTTATTTTTGTATTAAATTTCTATGTCACCCATCTCACTGATACAGCAACTCTGGGGAGCTTACAATATAATCTAAAGTAAAATATACCTTGGCTTAAAGCTGTTGTAGAGTTGTGTGTGTGTGGGGGGGGGGGTGGTTATTTGTAACATTTTAGGAATGAGAGCGCAATTCAAACATCTGGATGCAATATCCTCTCAGGTAAGAAGCATAAAATGTAACTTTAATTAAGCAGATAGATTACTTGGATGAGGAGGTGTCAGCAATTCTGTGAAATCTTTGTCCCTGGGCTTTGTTCAAGAATCATTTCTTTTCGGGGAACAGACCCAGCTAAGAGGAAATGCTTACAAAATGGATAAGGACAGCAACTTAAAATATAGGTCTTCAAAGGACCTCAGGTTGTGTAGCTGTGGGGTAAAACAACTGTTAGTTATCTGTGGAGATAAGACTTAAACTCCAATGGAATTCAATCTGCTGTAAGAACAGGAAGGAAGGAAGGAGAGGCAAACAAACTGCAAATGCATAAGGAAGGTAATTTATCGACTGCAAGTGGAAAAGCAAGATTTGTCCTTGTTTTAAAAGACTGTTCTTGATTCTGTATAACAACAGGATTGGAGCCATCTCAAGAGTTTTAAAAGTGGCAGAGAAGGCTGGAGTATATAGAGAAGTCTTAAGGAATTAAATTGAGCTGCCAGGATGTGTTAAAATGTGAGATAGAAGGATGTGATTCAACTGCAATTCATATACATCAAATGCACCGTTGGTTGAATCTAGGCACGGCTGGATTGGAGATGGACAAGGCAGGGGTGAAATTCAAAATTTTCCCCTACCAGTTCTGTGGGCGTGGCTTGGTGGGCGTGGCAGGGGAAGGATCCTGCAAAATATCCATTCCCATCCCACTCTAGGGCCAGCCGGAGGTGGTATTCGCCGGTTCTCAAAATTTCCGCTACCGGTTCTCCAGAACCTGTCAGAACCTGCTGAATTTCACCCCTGGGACAAGGGGAGGATGGAAATAAAACTTAGAAATGCTTTGATAAGGAGAATGGGGCTTTCTATTCTATTCTGTTCTAGTTTACCTTTTAATTATATTCACATTTTTTTCACACCCACCCCTCCTCCTTTATTTTGTACTGAGGAACAACATTTGAATCTTATCATTAAAAAAGATAGGATAATAAAACATTTTTTTTCAATAAATGCGAAAAGATAGGGAGAACAGATTATGCATTAGCAATAAAGTGCAGATGTAACTAATTACTTTTTAGACATGAGATTTCAGCTTTACAGACTGTGAGTGGGGACATCTATCTTACAGAAAAATTTTAAATAAGAAAAAATATATGACCCACTGAATAGAATACACTTTAATTGTAATATCTCAGTGTCGCTCATTTGGGAAGTATCCTTCTCATGAAAATGATCAAATGCATAAATTATATTTGGCCCGACAGCTTTGACCATAGAAATAGCTACCACAGAGTCCAACTTCTTCAGTAATTGGCCAAAATCACTAGATTCCTTTATTTTCATTTCCATTATTAAACAGAAAATTTTCAGCCCTTTTATACTGGAGGCTTGTAAGAAATGCAGGAGAACCATTAATACACACTTCCATTAGCAAAGCAGGCATGTGATTGGCAGGGTTAGATATTCATTTATTTCCATTGTTGCAGATTTCTGAGTGCCTTATGGGCAGGAAAGGAGAGAGCTGGTAGTAGTGATAATAAGCTGATTTAATAAATAATATAAGTCTTTATTCCCGAATGGAAGGATTGGTACCTTATCTTTTGTAGAACTCGTTTGGATTCAGTTTTCTGTACAATAATTTTCCTATTGTACAGAGGCATTGTCAAATTTCTGGCTATGGAGCGAAGGCTCTTGTGATAGCCAGATAACCTGTTGTAAGACTTTAAACTCTTTCTCAGATCTATTAAAATACTTGGCACAAAAGAGTTCAGGATGCAGGAACAAAGAAAGTGAGCTAAATAAGCAAAATTTATCCTAATTTGAAAACCAACTCATGTGTTTGATTTATGTACTGATTATTAAGACCAAAGGAAATCGTTGTCCCCTTCCAGTTGTCTCAGATGTGATAGTTTCTCAGACGTGGATATTAAACACGGTACATCGCTTGTGGAAGAAATGATTTGAGAACATGACGTGTAATAAAATCCTGGAATTCAAGCTATGACACAACCCCCAGGCATACCATATTCTCAAGTCCACAGGCTTCGCTAACTGATGCATACAGTGTGATCTGGAACAGATAATAATATCGCCTCTGAAGATGATAAATGCATGGTGTCCCGTGTTATTAGTTATGAGAAATGTGCTGGGAGAAGATTTGGAAACAGATGTAATGCTATCAACAGTGGTACCAAGACAGGTGTAAAAAGATAAGGCAAATGCGTTTCCTAGCAAGTTTAGAATACAAATGACTCTTGCTAATTTCCATGAAAAATAAAAGGCTGTAGTACATGAAGCCAAGATCATACTAGAAGGAGCAAATAGAAAGAATCACACATCAAAGTATAATGGCAATCAGAGAGCTAATCAGCTAAAGGATAATTGATCATAGCCGAAGCTTATACCTAAAAAAGACAGCAAGAAAATCTTGATTCCTGTGCATAGAATTAGTTTGGACTTTGTCCTTTACTAGTGAAGGATTTGCAGAAGAAAAGCGGAAGACAGAATTGCTAGAGCAATTATAATCCCAGAGTAGGCAGCCAAATATGCAATTACTTTTGATTTAATGGATAGTGCAAGGCCATAATTATGTCACACTTTAACTGATAGAGGAAGATCACAGATATTTACTTACCTTAAGAATGCCCCTTTCTTTAGCCAACATTAGGCTCCAGAGAGGATTTATAGAAACAATTAACGTGACACAAGTAAAACAGTATTAAATCCATAAAAACTGGAAAAAACCCAGACCACAAAATGGTAAAGGAAGAAAACCAAATTCTTAATGAAGAAAGAAATATGGGTAGATGGATAAGGTAGCTAAGGACAGGCCACATGTGAAGCTCACAATGAAAACCAATGGTTCTCATCCCATTCCAAAACATTTGATGGTTTCTCTTTCCTAGAGGGAAGGAAATAATTCCATCCAGATGTTGCTGAAGTTCAGTTGTCAAAAGACCCCAATAACTGGGGTAATGAGGGACGATCACATCCTCGTTGGGTCATCAGGCCTGGGGACTATGCTGCCCCACTCACCTACATATATATTGTCAGTGTATAATAAATTATGAGCTGGGATAGCCATAACAACAAGTCAGCCAATGGGAACTCTTTGGTGACTAAGAAACAGGATCTGTTGTGAGTCATGGGAGCTGGCTTGGAGCCTGGGCGTGGCTTAGCTTGACTGATCTGTATATATATATATAAGAGTTGGTTTGTCCTTGCATTATTGCTTCTGTGATTTTATAGATTCTGTGCTTCTGTGATTTCTGGTTCTGGCTTCTGCTGAATGGGTATTGTATACATGCATCATGCTTTATATTGTTGTATATAAAGAAGTTTCTTCTATAAATGAATCCTGCTGAATTATTTACTTGTGTGCTGGTTGGATTGCAGCAAACTCTAACATACATGTCAATGTTGGTTTAGAGAGAGTTTTGTCTTTCCCCCAGCAGTTCTGTTTCAGGTTTCAGCTCATCCACAGCTGCTAGATTAGAACAGCAATTGGCTCGAGACCAAGTAGATAACAAGGAAATGAACATGCGGCAAAATCAAAACAGTCTCGGGAATAAAGACTTTGCCTGGGTAGTTTCAAAAGAGAAGTCAAAATCCAATCTGAGGTTTGGAGCCTCCACTTAGGTCTGTCAGCCACTCCAAGGGTCAGAGTTTCAGGGTTTACAAGTAGAATTCACAGGAACAGCCCAGGACAGGAGTTCAGAGGGTCATTTCCAAGCGAAGCCAGTCACGAACAAGCCCCAGACTGAACTTCCAGACAATGGCCAATTAGGCCATCAAACATATAACCAGCTGCTCAAACAGGGTCCAAAACACGAACACAACACCTCCCGGCAACTTAAACTAAATCCATGTAGCTCACAAACTGCAGAGTCTCGGAAACACAAACAAACATCTGGCCACGACTTGCACACGTTGCTTCCAGCAACGCCTCCCTCTGCCTGCTAAATAGCTCCCAGTTCAGCCCATAAAAAGTGGCGGGGCCTTTTCCTGAGCAATCTGGCAGACCTCCGCCTCTCTGTCCTGTGTACTCTGGGATCCACCATGGCAGGCAGCTCCTCCCCCTCTTCCTCACTGGCCTGCCAGCTCTCCCCAGCCAAAGCCTGTTCTGCTGGCAGATCAGGGTCAGTAATTCCTGACGTGCCAGGAATGATCTCATTCTCCCTCGAGCTGGCCTCTGAGGAAGAAGTGGAGGAACCGTCATCCACAGGAGACATCACAGGGACCCCAGGAGTTTGGTGAATTATTAAGGTGGCTACACTGCTATTAACATCTCTCCACCTAATATTCCTTCTTTTTTAGATTTGTTTTTATAGTTTTTAAAGTTTAAATAAGTATAATAATGATGATTTAGGATGGATTAATTAACTACTTTTAACATCGTTCTATGCCACTTACGGTCACTTAGTGTGAGATGGGGCTATAAAAATTTGATAAATAAATGATCATTCACTTCCTTCCATCTATAGACGAGCCCCTTGATTATGAGAAAATCAGAAGCTCTACCAGCTATGGTCCACAAAGATTTTGTCCAAATTATTCTGCCAATCTTTCTGCAGTTACTCTCAGTCAAGGTGTTTGAGAGAAAAGAAAGTTGAGCCCTTCAAGCCTATATCATTGAATCTGGGAATGATTGTCTAATCTCCCTCACTTTAGTAGAGGAGGGAGGAACCATTTTTCAGGTCAAAGACCATCCTAGACTTTATAAGAGGTGTATCCCAGGTGTCCCAGGACTCATAAGTAATGCCAGGACCAAAACTACATTTGACTTAGCTTCATTTAAATGTAATTAAAGTGAATTAATCAACTCTAGTTGATGTACTTTGCAGTTAATAATCTTGTTTTCCTCTAACATCAAAAAACTGATGAAGACATATATTTGTTTATTTGATTTATACCCTGCCTTTCATTCAGAAACTCAAGGCAGCATACACAATGCAGTAGCTATCAATTTGTTTTCAAGTCAGTTTTGGCAACTACATGGAGAAGTCCATTTCCTTGGCAACATATTCAGAAATGGCTTGCTATTTCTTTTTTCCTAGAGTTGGGTGAGAGTGACTCCAATCATGGAAAAATTACATCCTTAGTTTTCGCAGTCCTCAGCAGCCCTTACAAATACATACTGATCAAAAACCCAATATTCTGACAAAAAACAAAAATTATTTTACTTATTTTCAATACATGATTCGCCCACGAAATATGATTTTTGAGGAAAACATGCTGTATACAATTCACATTCAGTAATCCACATTCATAAAATCATTTAAGGGCACAAGCCTTTCTAAAAGACAGATTAAATCGCATAAAACCCAATCAGATCAAAGATTAAAGCTGTTTTAAGAGCTTGAGAAAAGAGAAAGCTCTGAAAAGAGCAGTGTAAAGAACATGTTATTTTTATTTCTTGAAACTGACCTGGAATTCAAGACTATATAAAATGGCAGAATAGTTTTGTATGTTTTTTTAATAGTTTCAAAAATTGGTTATATGTTGGGCTGGGTGAAACTGGCCCAGGCTACTTGGTCTCTGGATGCATAGCCTTAGAAGACATTCAACAGAGATGGTGTAAAAGCTACGATGATCACAAGAGCTCGTTGGTCATCCAGAACAGCCTGGATTTTAAAGCCTCCCCCTACACATTGCTGTAGGTCAGAGGTCCCCAAACTTGGCAACTTTTAGACTTGTGGACTTCAACTCCCAGAATTATCAGAGAAAAAACTCAGAGAATTCTGGGAGTTGAAGTCCACAAGTCTTAAAGTGGCCAAGTTTGAAGACCTCTGCTGTAGATGAACCTTTGAGATGGGTTCTTACAAAATGAGGCGTTGAAACTGTTATTTGAAATGGACGTTTTGCAAAATATTAAAGTTCTCTCTGCAAGAAACAGGCATATGAAAGTCAGCACAGTTGAACCCTGCTTTGGGATCCAATCTATCCATTAGATAGCACCATACTATCCTAAGGCAAGAATGAAGCACTCCCTTAGGGGTGGAATGATCCAAGATAGGTGGTCAGAGTTGATGCATTTGTCCATGGCACAATTCAGATTGCTGTTCTACTTCAAGAGGGGGGAGGGTATGTGGAGGTAGAATGAGGACACTTTTCTTCAACCCAATGCAGGTGCAGCCCTGTTGCTATCTAACAAATGATTCCTCCCAGTTATCACAATACCCAGCTCTCGCTCTTGCTAATCAGACTGAAAGAAGCTACGGTATTATTCAGACCTCAAGATGTAGAGAAACTGTAGGGGACAGCAGTTAATTTTATCAGCAGTCTGATAGGGGACTGTACACACTGTTAAAGGATTTTGTGTGCGGTGCAGCTGCAGAGATCAGGTAGACGCCACAAGAAAGGTCATCGTATGCATGATGATGTCATCACCCCAAAGACAGAATTCCATGCTTGTGTGAAGCCCGTTCAGAATTTGCACCATTGGGATGATGACATCAAATGACATGATATCACATGATACCCCCTGTCCTACATGGGCACCCATGTGCTGTCATTGGTATTCGGGTCCTATATAGCTTTGAATGCCATCTTATAACAGAGGAGAAACAATTTACAACAACAGATCCAGAAGGAAACAATTTACTTCAGTCCAGTTGCTGACATTTAAAATCCACAATTACATATTGATCAAACCCAGAAAAATTAGCACAGATCAAATAATTTGTGTTTAAAAAAAAATCATTGCAGGTTATTTTCAGAGCAGGAATAAATATTTATTTAAACGTATCGCCCACCCAACTCCAGTGCACTCTAGGGGTAAATGTAAATAAGGAGGTAAAAACACTGATTTCTCATTAATAGCATAACTGCAAATGCAAAATTGAAGGAGGGCTCGCAAGATTTGACTTGCCTTCATTTTCAGACTGTCACAATCTAAGAAGTGAAAAAATGCAAACCAATGATGAAAATATTGGTGTTCACTGGTGCAAACATCTACACGATTCAATCATCTTGTACATTTTTCTCATGTGCTGAGATTTAACTATGTCGTACAATGCAAAGCTTGCTTTTGCTATCTATAAACATATTTAAACAATCTCATTCCACCTATTTGCGCAGTTAGGATTCAGACCAGGGATGGGTTCTAACTTACCTCGCTGCCGATTCGCTTCCTCCCGCGCCACGTGGCTGCGCCTCGTGGGCCACGCAGTGCCAAAAAATAAAAAAAAATCCCCTCCCAAAAAAGCCAAAAACAAGATGGTGACGCATGCGCAGTGCCGGAAACTCGGCTTCTGCGCATGCGCAGAAGGAAAAAAAAATCCAAAAAAAATATTTTTTTTCCAAAAAAAATTCCCCCCAAAAAGATGGCGGTGCCCATGGACCGGCACTGACCAAACCGGCTCCGTGACATCACCGTGACATCACCAGCAGGTCGCTACCGGTTCAGGCAAACCGGTCCGAACCGGGAGGAACCCACCTCTGATTCAGACAACTAAGATGGATTTCTGATGGCTTCGTCCAACTTACATTCAATCACTATACTGTGGTAATCTAAAATATCATTGCTACTTCATATATCTAGAATGGCTGCAAGTTTGTTAATTATACTGAATATTCATCTGTTCTCATTGAAACTGGCTACCTGGTTTTCATCTGAATGCAACAGGAAACATAGAGAAAGTTGGCCTTGTCAATGCTTGGTAATATACTGATATTCTTAGCTAAAGCTGGTCCAGAAAAAATACTTTGGAAAGAGAAACTGGAGCTTAATAACCTTCAGCGTTGTATTGCAATAAATCACTGCCTTGATCCTACTGTAACTAACTGAAGAAATCTCACAAGGTGAGATTTATCTACTGCTGAAGTTGTAATCGGAAGGATTTCTTTCATGACTTCTAATTTCTTTGCGAGAGTTGGGATAGCTGTCTTAAATTTTGTATTGTGGCACAATATGAATGCTGTAAGCCATATAGAGTTATTTGCAGGATTATGTGTTAGACGTTACCAAAAAGTCCAGAGGTGGTATTCAGCAGGTTCTGACCAGTTCTGGAGAACCGGTAGCAGAAATTTTGAGTAGTTCAGAGAACCGGTAAATACCACCTCTGACTGGCCTTGCCCCCATCTATTCTCTGCCTCCCGAGTCCCATCTGAGTGGGAGGAAATGGGGATCCCAGCTGATCGGGAGGAAATGGGGATTTTGCAGTAACCTTCCCCTGGAGTGGGGAGGAAATGGGGATTTTGCAGTAACCTTCTCCTGGAGTGGGGAGGGAATGGAGATTTTGCAGTATCCTTCCCCTGCCAAGCCCGCCAAGCCAAGCCACACCCACCAAGCCACGCCCACAGAACCGGTAGTAAAAAAAATTGAAACCCACCACTGAAAAAGTCATATTTTAAGTATTGGTAAACAAACTTTTATATTGTTTTTTTGTTTTTCTTGTTTCTGAATATTTTCTAATATTCCGTGCTTTCTGATTTTGCCCCCTGCTTTTCAGATGGATTTTTATGCCAGTTGATCTAGGGATCCAAGACCAATTTGAAACTACTAGGTAGCAGATTTAGTTTAAAAGTGCTTGAGAAAATTATCCCCTATGCCAGTGATGGTGAACCTTTTTTGGTTCGCGTGCCAAAAGGGTGTGTGTGCGTGCACTAGCGCGCGTGTACGTGCCCACACCCATTCCCTCCCCCCCATGCATGCGCACAACCCCTGCGCTGTCCCCTGCGCATGCGCATAAACCCCCCCTGCTGCCCCCCGCTATGGCTCTGCGTGCCACCTGTGGCACATGTGCCATAGGTTCGCTATGCCGATTTGCAGATTGTGGAG
Source organism: Thermophis baileyi (assembly GCA_003457575.1). Classification (NCBI taxonomy): domain Eukaryota; kingdom Metazoa; phylum Chordata; class Lepidosauria; order Squamata; family Dipsadidae; genus Thermophis; species Thermophis baileyi. The sequence goes on along the minus strand of QLTV01001322.1, from coordinate 700,715 downwards.
GTGAAACTTGCTAATCTACTCAGTTGTATTTCTCTCCAACCTATTTTAAAAGCAGCTGAAAAGTTTATTTTCTTTCGTGTGAGATATGAAGTGTCTTTTATATTTTGCAGCAAATCGGAAGCACAAACAATGTTGTTTTTTGACATATGCATCATCAGACTGAGTGCAGTTGGGAAATCTAATAAGAGAAGTGAATACAGTAAAAAGTTATTGCAATCACATTATTACTATAGTTTCCTTTGCATCACTGGAAACATTGGGAAACACCATAACAGCCATGGTGGTGCAGTGGTTAGAGTGCAGTACTGCAAGCTACTGCTGATTGCCAGCTGCCAGCAATTCGGCAGTTCGAGTCTCACCAGCTCAAGGTTGACTCAGCCTTCCATCCTTCTGAGGTGGGTAAAATGAGGACCCAGATTGTTGGGGGCAATAGGCTGACACTGTAAACCGCTTAGAGAGGGTTGTAAAGCACTGTGAAGCGGTATATAAATCTAAGTGCCATTGCTATTTATAGTCGAAGTGATTGTGATGTATAATAATGGTTTATCTCCAGGTGTTTCCTATATAGGTGTTCACAAGTGACTGTGCTACCTTTATCAGCCTTGGTGTGATGGAGGAGAATAATAATGAAGTGATGCATTTAATCAAAATTACTCATACATCAGAATGATCTATAGCTCCATTTCTCAGCAGAATGCTCTTGTGGGTAATTCACTAACGATCCCAGATCCTCTGATATATCACAGGAAGAAGGAAGAGCTGCTAAAGGGAACCTAGTCTTCCCAGCATGAAAATTATGGTGCGCTGGGCAAATGAGAGAAAACTAAATGGAAGTAATTAAATTCTCAGGTAATTTAGTCAGAGGCCTCTGAGTTGGGCTTACCTTATGTGGCTGCTTGAAGAAATGGCATTTCCTCTTGATGGCTGTCTGCAGCTCTTCCAAGGACATTCCAGAGGTTTATTTTATTCTATCTGTCCATTTTATCCATGGATTTTCATTTCTATTCTTTCAAGCTTGCTAACCATTATAATTTCTAATCCTCCACTCACTCGTATCACATGACCAAAGCATGTAAGATTTGGCTTGCTGCTGTTATCGCGAAGGAGCAGTCAGCTTCTGTTTTCTCTAAGATCGATTAATTGTCTCTTTCTACAATCCAAGCTGCTCTTCACCATCTCCACATCCACAATTTGAAAGTGTTTATCTTATTTCTCTTGTATTTTCTCAGGGTTTAATTTTCACAGCCCTAGATTGCCACTGAAAAGTTTGAGCATCCCAACCTTTGTTGATATTGAAATATTCTTATCCTTTATTCCCTACTAAACGAGAATATTTGTAGCTCAGGGTTGAAATGAGGGGTCCTTGGTGCACCATCAGTCTGATGATGTTACGTAGTTTGGGTATTGAAAGGTCTCCAAGAAAAAACCAAGCTTTGAGAGAATCAAGGACCCCTTTATTCTCTGCTCTTTTCCCCTTTCCCTTTCGGTTACTCAGCCCAAGAAAACCAGAATATCTAATGTGCTTATTGCTTCTAGCAGAGCACATCTCTTAGTGTGTAAGGTCTTGCCTCTCCAATCTTCCCAAGAAAGCAGGACTCTTGAAACTGTAGTTGTTCCAAAAGGAGCTTTTATTGAAAGATTTGTGATAACAAGAGATCTAGGCAAGAACTGAATCTTCTCACTTAAAACCAGCTATTTAAAGCAATGCTAACCAAACCCCTCCCACACTACATCATTGCAGGAAAACAGAAACAGAAACTTCATATAGAGATTAACACAGTGATGCAGGAAACAGAAACAGAAACTTCATATACAGATCACTCCATTCCTCCCCACTTCCTCCCACCAAAATGCGTCCCTGTAGAAATATCTGGGACCTGACATAGTGACATCTTTTTTGAATATCCATTGTTCCTTTGCACACATACAAATGCAACATTTCTTATTGAGTTACAATTGCCTATGATTTCATTCTGCTCCGTTCATTCACTAGAAACCATTCTAGTAGCAATTGGTCCAACACTGCAATTATTTCCCTTAAAAGTTTTAGTTAGTTGTTACGGTCAAATGTTACTAACACAGTCTTTGTCCTGTCACTGCATTGCCTGCCTATTTACATATTTATTTACATTTAACAGCTTGGACTCCTTCTGAATAATTCTAGATGCACACGATCTTCTCTTGTTCTTCATTTGTTTTAGAAACTCAAATGTCTCCTTCCATATTGCAGTTCTGCTGTGAACAGATTGCATTCATTGACATGGACTGAACTTTCCATGCTAAAGTGATGTTCGTGCTCCAGATAATGCTTCCATTCGCACAAGTACCTCCCCTTGCTTATTGTTTCTGTGACTTTGTTTACAAAAAGGGCTGCATAAACCCTGTCTTCAAGTGTACTTCTGCATTTTAACTTCTGCATCTTTCAAATAGCCTGACTGGCTCTCCACTTGGATGCATAGATTAGCTTAGTATTCAAACCCTCTCTTTATAGCACAAGCTTATTTTTACACACACACACAAAAACACACACGCCCCTAATAGGGCAAACTCCCCCTAGCTTCCCATTTGAAGTTTGCTTCACCTTTCTTTCACTTGTTCTTCTTTGCTGTTTGGTATTTTCGGAAGGGAATCTAGTTGTGAAAAAAGGTGTGAGAGGAAATTATAGAGTGGCAACTGGTCACAGAAATGACTCTTGCTCTCTTTCTGAACTTTTCAACCCAATGAAAATGTTGGAGATAAATTATGTAAAGGGCTTGGGACTTTACATGGACATCAGCAGAAGAACTGTCCAAAAAGCTGAAGAGGAACAGAACAGAACCGAATCTGGGGTATGGGGAGAAGCTGGCAGGGGAAGACTGAGCTGGAAGCAGGGTCAGATCAGGCTGCAGAGGATTACAGTTAGTCCTTGACTTACAATCTTTCATTTAGTGACCGTTTGAAGTTACAACGGCACTGAAAAAAGTGACTTATGATTGTTTTTCACATGGCCATTGCAACATCCTCATGGTCACGTGACTCCCAAAGGGACCATAGGGTGCAAACCTTAGCTTCCCAGCAATCACAGATATACAGATACCCATTGCTGGTAAATAGATCCAAGATTATTAGAGCAACTGTTATGCACACCCTCTCCCTCTCCCTCTCCCTCTCCCTCTCCCTCTCCCTCTCCCTCTCCTTCCCTCCCTCTCTCTCTCTCTCTCTCTCTCTCTCTCTTTCTCTCTCTCAAAGTGCAAAATTTTGTCACAGACTGCCTAGGAAAATGATATTCAGGGTCATCATGTTGGAGAAAATTCTTCAAATCCCGCAAGGATCATCTGTTGCTATGCATCTATTGCAGCTTCCTAGAGGTGTTCTCTCTTGACTTTATCTATGAATGAAGGAAAGGAAATGCAAGGACGAGCTATGTTTACTTATTTCCAGGACTGTCACTTCCTTTCATCACCCCCCTCCTCTCAAGACTTTTCTTTCCAGATCTCCCGATTGTAGTTAATCTTCCAAATTTTTTATGAGTGCAGGCATATCACTGCTCGGCTGGAAATCTGTTTTTCCCCTTTAATATTTTATCTTGCACACAGAGTGCTATCCTAAGTGCCAATTAACTGCAGGACATAGGCATTGATTGATCATTTAAGCAATGTGTGAAAAAAACACTTCTTTCAGGGGCTGAATGGCTATGCAATCAATGGCATCTTGCATTGTTCCCTCCAAGTATTTAATAGGAACAAGCTGACACCAAATGTCTCCTTTGTTATAACCTATTGGATCATTAGCCCCCAAATGCCACCATGTCACCATCAGTCCAAAGTTAATTATTAGGCAAAGTATAATAGCGAATAGACTGAGATGTTGATTCTTTTTGAAGGTCCATCAAGAGGAAGGAGGGCTGAAACAATATACAGAGGAAGAAGGATGATGGCAGGTGCAAATATTATCATTATTCACCTTAGGCTGTTGTTGGAATATGCATAGATGTGAGGAGACCAACTGAAACTAGAATGCACACCAGGGATGTCAAACTCGATGTCATTGAGGGCCGCAACAGGGTTGTGTTTGACCTTGGGGGGCCAGGGTGGGCATGGCCAGCTTGACGTCACTCGTGTCGGGGGTGCCTGTGATGGCCCGAGCACTCTGCCAGCAAAAATGGGCTCCTGAGCTCCATTTTTGGCTGTGATGGCTTCCTGCAAGCCCTTTCCAGTGAAAATAGAGCATGGTAGGGCCGTCCGCAGCCCTCCCAAGCTCCGTTTTCGCTGGCAGAGGCACCACGGGCTGGTTCTTTGCTGTTTCCAGGCAGCCCCTGGGCCAGATCTAGGCACCCTGCAGGCCGGATCCAGCCCCCGGGCCTTTAGTTTGACACCCCTCATGTACACAGTGCATTGTATTCCTTATGGACTGAAGATGTATTTAACTGTTCAAAGCTGTAATCACCATTAACAATGAAAACCAGACACACCACTAGAAGCTAAAATCGTAAGACTACGTTTGATTTACTTTGGCCATGTCATGCATGCAAATTCATTGGAGCAGTCAGTGATGCTTGGAATGGTTAATGGCACGAGAAGCAGGGGCCACAAAGAACGCACTGGCTTGATACCATCAAAACTGACACAAAGATGAACATCTGAAAGAATCTGTGCTTGACAGGGTAGCATGGAGAGCACTTGCTTATGAAGTCGCCAAGAGTCAGACATGACTGATTAAAACAAGAACAACTAATGAATACATTTGATGGTGCTTTATCTTCCATAGCCTCACATGAGTAGGATGAGGTTTTGCAGGACTCTTCTAAACCACCAGGAACACTAAACTTTGGTATCTCCCCACCCCCCTCGGTAATCTATCCAGATTCACCGGAGAAGCAGATCAGAGGAATAATACATGAAGATTGCCTGGTGTTCATACCACTTAGTCGACAACTAAAAGCACTCGTCAATTTCTCACTCTCCTCTGTGCAAGGAGTCTGGAAGTGTTCTTAGAGAGGGGTGGGAACATCAAAGACCAATAGCACATACTGTATTTTTTGGAGTATAAGACACACTTTCCCCCCTCCTAAAAGAGGGTAAAAATTTGGGTGTGTCTTATACACCGAATGTAGCCAAAAACGAGAGGCACGGAGGAGGCGATGGTCTGTGGCAATCCCTGCAGCCTGGAACAGCTGATTGGGGGTATTCCGGGAGGCCGATCCACCTACCAATCAGCTGCTCATGCTGAATCAGGCTGCAATAATGTGCTGAAGCTGACCTGGCTGTTCGCTACTTGCTGCAAGGACGTGTCAGAGTTTGCAGCAGCGATCACATCCAGAAAGCACACACAAGTAACTGATTCAGCAGGATTCAATAACTTCTCTTTATATCTAATATAACACATGAAGTAAATATACAATACCAAAAGCAGGTTTTGCAACGTGGTAGCAAATACAAGCAAAACACAAGCAGAGGAGAGGAGTTTCAGTTTCAGTTTTAATTTCAGAGATGCAGCTTTAGCATATGCAGCTTTAGTACAGAACAGTTGAGCTAAGCCACACCCAGGCTCCTTCCTGTCTCCTTGTTGCTCACACAGCAAATACTGTTTCAGTTTCCAAACAGCCCCCAACTCTCTCACACACTGACAGGACGCTAGCCAGATGAATACCAATGGATGCTGGTAGGCAGAGGCAGATTTTTTTTTCTTATTTTCCTCCCCAAAAACTAAGGTGCGTCTTATACTCCGGTGCGTCTTATACTCCGAAAAATACAGTAATTAAGGTTGATGATTCTTTTCATCCATTTTTTTGCCCTTCCTCACAAAGAACATATGACATTTAAGATAATTCAGCATGTTGTATTGTGCTCGCCATGGCAAAAATTAAAAACGTCAGTGACACCATAGTGAGGACTCTTGTTATGTTTGAGATAATCCAAAACTACAAAGAGGGGCAGATATTTAAAGCAAAGAAAGAGAGAGAATGACAGACAGAGGCTCGCTTAGTTAGAGGAAGGGTGCATATGACACCATATGAAACTCTTCACTTATGTTATTGATGAGAGTTGTTTAATACCTTTGTTGGGGACACTTTCAGAAAGGATCAACTGAAAGTCATATTCAGGTGGCCCAAAAAATTATTAAATCACATCAGGGAAATCTGATCCCACTTTTGAAAGTGAGGATGGACACAATCCATCTCTCTGCAGACACAACCACAAACATGAGACAGGCGGATCAAAAATTGATCCATTTTTTGTTTCTCCATGGAACTACCGTTCCTTACAATCTCTTGCTGAGAATTTTAACATACTTTATCTCTGGAGGTTAAACTTGCTACTATTTTCTGAGGCCTTTCACTATGATACCTACAGGTCTTCTATAATTTTTGTGACGGTATACCAACCATCCCTGACTTTATGTCTTTGTGATATGTTGGACTTCTTCTTCCATAATCCCCAGCCACCCTTTAGCCAGGACAACTGGGGATTTTAGAAATAGAAGTATCATCTACCCTCTTTATCACACCAATTTCATTTCCTGTAAACGTCCTCTTTCTGTTTCTTTTTCTTTTGTTATGAACCATTCAGTCATTAACTTTAGCAATATTGATGCATTCTTCCCACGCATTTTGAGTACTTTATTAAACAACAGAAGAGGAGTTATGAGCCTCTGCTCTGGGCTATGATGCATTTCTGCATTATCGGTACTGTATAAATACAGGGACGCTTCATTGTTGTGAGAGAGATTTATGAAGGAAGTACAGGATGGTTGGGAGCAAAAAGCGAGGAACTCTCACAGAAGCATATTGACAGGAAAACAAAGATAGATGAATGAGCAAACAGAGAAGACATGCACTCATACCTATTCAAACAGCATACGGTTGTCAATATATGGACCATGCTGGTGGGCAGGTATTGTTGCCAATTTATTTCCTTCATGTCAGCTACTCAAAGTGTTCTGAGCAAAATAAAGAGGGGGGTGGAAAGGACAAAGAGAAGAAAAGATGTATATTTGGAGGGGAAACATGAATCTTTTGTCCAAATGGAAAAGCTGGGATGGGAACAGAGCTGTTGTGTAAGAAAAGAGAAGTACCTTCTGCCTGATCCCCATAGCTGTTTCTTGGTTGATGGCACCCAGTTCTTTCCATGGGCAGGTACCAAGCATCCATGAGTAGTAATTTGAGGTGTGCCAGTATTCCCAGAAGCCAAACAAGAGAAGTAAACGAATCTGATGAATCTACTATATGCAGGGGGATCAATCACCCTGAGAATGTGCGGTGTGACTATTCTGTGGTCTGTGGCCCTGTGGAGCATCTCAAAGCCTAGGCATCCAATTTGCTGGAGGGCAGCCTTGCCCCTAACCAGCTTTTCATGCCATTTCCTCCCCCCACCCATGGTTTTCTGCTCTTGGGTCTTGATGGTGAGCTAGCTCATATTTATCATTTTGTTGTGATGATAGTTTCTCATATTGGGGATTAGCCCTATCCACACAGATGAAATACCACAGCATTACAAGCAATGACATAATGTGGTAGTGGTAATGATGGTGGTAGTGATGGAGGAGGAGGAGGAGGAGGAGGAGGAGGAGGAGGGGGGGGGGGAGGAGGAGGAGGAGGAGGAGGAGGCGGAGATGAGTGGGGAAAGGCAGTAACTACATCCTACTATACGTTAATATCATAAGAAGGCATGCCATCCCAGTTGCAGATCATGGCCTTCCAATGGCTACCACAGAGAGGAGGGGGTCATGCTGTTTTCCAAGGCACCAGAAGGCCAGACAAGGAATAATGGATGGAAACTGACCAAGGAGAGATTCAACCTGGAAATAAGGAGAAACTTTTTGACAGTGAGAGCGATCAACCAGTGGAACAGCTTGCCTTCGGAGGTTGTGAGAGCTCCAACACTTGAGACTTTCAAGAGGAGATTGGACTGCCATTTGTCTGAAATGGTGTAGGGACTCCTGCTTGAGCGGGGGGTTGGACTAGATGACCTACAAGGTCCCTTCCAACTCTTATTAATCTGTAATCTCTGCTCTGTTTCCCCCCCTCAGAATTGCAGTGCATTCTCTTTCCTTTTTTTAGTCTAATTTACAGGAAGGATTTGCCCAGTAGACTCATCCATATGGGAGATGTGCGAGTGCCCAAACAACCTTCTGAAAGTGTAAGTCTGGAGGGCTGAAGACTGCAGTTTTTGCTCAGGTCCATCCACCCTGAGTAAAACAGAGGCCTGGCTGAGTGTTAGTTCAATCAAACTCAATGCTGGACCACCCACTCATCGCTCATTGAACGTCTGTTGGCACATGTATCTGTAGTCCCAGAGAATCAAGCACTGGAAGTTTGATGAAGAGATGGAGAACATTACGAAGCAGCTCTTTCAAAGCTTTGCCCAGTAATCTGCCTCTCTCTGCCTGCGCTCTGCCGAGCGCAGGAAATGAAATCTGCCAACAAAGGAACAAACATTCATTTCTTATTTTTTTTTTTTTTGTCCCTGGAGACTTAGACAGCTATCAGAGCTGGTATAACCTTTCACTTCGGATCCATCACTGTGTTTCTACTGTTTGATGCCCGTGAATCTCCACTGCACATTTGCAAACATTTCCTTTTCCCAATTGACTACTGTGTGAGTCTTTCTGGACTTTAGATGACCTTTAGACACATTCCGCTCCTTCACAATTAATTTTGCTCAGGAACTTTGAAGGCCCAAAATGTTCATAAATGGGGGAAGAAAAGGGTGGAAGAATGGGGACTAAATAAATGATATTCAACCGTAAATTGGAAAAAAGGTTATAGAATATATTAGAGATTCAATTGACTATACATCAATGGATTTCCCTATATATAGGGACATATACGGTAGGTAGTCCTCAACTTATGACTACAATTGAGCCCAAAATTTCCAATGATTGAGCAAGACAATCATTAACTGAGCTTTGGCCCATTTTATGACCTTTCTTGCTATGGTTGTTAAGTGAATCACAGCAGTTGTTAAGTCCTCTTCCTGACCTCGCGACTTGCCAAGAATTCAATCTGAAGTCGCTCAGTTGAATCTTCACCTCAGAGCGGACGAGGCGGCTTACGATAATGGGAGGACGGAGAGAACAAGGAGGGTGAAGCAATCATGTCCCAGACGAGGTGGAGGTTTGGCTTGGGGAGGAAACTGAGAGGTGAGGGGCGAGGCACAGAGGTGGGTTCCTGCTGGTTCAGACCGGTACTATAGAACCGGTAGTAAAAATAGGGACTGGTTCTCTGAACCGGCAGTAACGGCAGCCTCGCCACGCCCCCAAGCCGGTTCTTTCGTTGTTTTGTTTTGTTTTTCGCTTCTGCGCATGCGCAGAAGCTTTGTATTAGCACTGCGCTTGCACGAAGCATGCCCATGTGGCGCGCCACTGAGCGAACCGGCAACAATGAAAACCGGAACCCACCCCTGGCGAGGCAGGGCCGGGTGTGGCAAGGTTCAGCTGGTTCGCCAAACTCCACGAAAAATTAGCTACCGGTTCTACTGAACCAGTGCGAACCGGCTGAATCTCTTCTTAAAAGCCTCCAGTTTTGAAGTACCTACAACTTCTGGAGGCAAGTCGTTCCACTGATTAATTGTTCTCACTGTCAGGAAATTTCTCCTTAGGTTGGTTCTCTCCTTGTTTAGTTTCCATCCATTGCTTCTTGTCCTGCCCTCAGGTGCTTTGGAGAATAGCTTGACTCCCTCTTCTTTGTGGCAGACTGCTATCATGTCACCCCTAGTCCTTCTTTTCATTAGACTAGACATACCCAATCCCAGCAACCGTTCTTTATATGGTTAGAGCAATACCTGTTGCAGATAGACTACTGAGAAGATCCCGTACTAAAAATCTGGCCTCAACATAAAGTCCGCTTATTCCTTTGTGCAGAATTTGATTAAAAGTTTTCTCATTGTCATGATTGTCTCTAATAGTGGCATCTGGTCTTGCTTCTGATGATCGTGCATTGAAATGCAGAAAAGTCAGACCAGCTCTTTTGGTATCAGGCAGCGTTGTAAGGGAAACTGCTAAGGTATGATGATGAAAGAATTTAAAATATCTACATTGTGCCAAATAAATTCATTGTAATTAGTTGCATTTTAAAGCAATAAAGAGTCCAATGAATTAATGATGGAGGTGCTTGAATTTCAGAGAGAACTGTCTTAATTGAAAGACTTATTTTGAAGAGATTGTGCGGTAACAAAGCCAGGTAAAGATAAGATGCTGTACAATCATATACGTGATAATTACAGCTCACTGCTGCAAAAATCCAACAAAGTCCATTTTGAAAAGGGAGGAGGAAAATAGTTCAGCCAGCTTTTATTTTTCCTTTTGATACTTTTATTTATTTGCGGTGCTCTATGAAATATTATTTGTGATAGCAATGAGAAGAAGTATCCTTAACATTGAAAAACACCCACTGGGGTGTCTTATGTTGGGAAACAACAATCCCATTTCTATATTCAACCAATGAAATTCCCAACAAAGAAAATGTTGTGATGGCTGCAAATATAGAGCTTTTTTAAAAAAGTATCACAGTATGATCTTCCAGGCATTGTCTTCATGAAGTAGAAAACACTGGCCATTTCTATATAGAAAAGAGAAAAATAATGTTTGCATCCCAAAGCCGAATCTTAAACTTCCACAGCTACTCTATTGTCACGACACGTAGGTGAGGCAAAACAGTTTCATTGGTCATGTGTGAAGAAATTATTGAAATACCTAAAACACACAAAACACATGAAGTTATTGTTAGAACCAACACATTTTGAGGATGCAGAATTATGTTGTTATGCTGATTCTGAGTGGGCAAGTGATAAGTCGAGAAAAAGTACTTCAGGTTTTGTGTTGTTTTTGAATGGGTGTCCAGTTTACTGGTTTTTCCAAAAACAAAACTTTGTTTCTTGTTCATCTACCGAGGCTGAATATGCTTGTGTTTCTGATGCATGTAACTATCTTACTTGGTTTGATGCTTTAGTTACAGATATCTGGACTCGTCCGATTCAACCAATCACAGTGATGGAAGATAATCAATCAGTAGTTTGTATTTCTGATTCACATGTCACGGGTACTAGGTCCAGACACATTGACATTCGTTATAAAAATATTAAACAGTTGGTTAAACAAGGTTTTGTAAAATTGCGA
>QLTV01001322.1:664670-683040 GCA_003457575.1 Thermophis baileyi | reverse complement strand
AGAAAAATGAGAACTACAGAATGAGTAACACACTAGAACAGGGATAGATAATCTATAATCTTTTATTTTTATTTTATTTTAATATAGATATGGTTTTTTAAAATTGTTTTTATATGTTTTATTTTTATTTTTTTTACATGATGTAAGCCGCCCAGAGTCCTTCGGGAGTTGGGCGGCATATAAATTTTATAAATTAAATTAAATTAAATTAAATTCCAAAAAAATTATGGCAGCACCTACGGACCGGCACCGACAGAACCGGTTCCGTGATGTCACTGTGATGTCACCAGCGGGTCACTACCAGTTCGGGCAAACTGGTCTGAACCGGGAGGAACCCACCTCTGCCTGGGTGACTGAAAATGTTCATTGACACATTGCTTGTAGTTGTTATATGCACTGCCTGTTATTTTAAGCCATCTCAAGGGCCGTATGGATTCTCTTTCATATCTTAATTGTCAACTTTTTTATCAAAATTCTTTGTCATTTGCAGCCTTGAAAATTTTGTTCTTCCTAGATCTTTTCTCCCTACTCAATTTTGCTGAAAGAAAACTATTCTCAAACATTTTGTTTTTGCTATTGCAGTATAATTTTTATGAGACTATGTTACAATAAATTAGGCTTGCAGTAGTTTTATTAAGGTAAGACAAACAGATATAAAGCTGGGCGAAACTTTACTGCCTTATTATCATTAGAAAACATAAACACTGATTTATAAGCTGTGTAAAATTAAACAAGAATTTTCAAAGGAAAACTAGATTAATATCGTAAGGTGATCTTAACTGCTGTCAGATCCCTGACATAATACTGCCATTCATATGGAGGGAGGGGCAGAGATGGGTTCCTCCCGGTTCGGACTGGTTTGCCCGAACCGGTAGCAACCCGCTGGTGATGTCACGGAGCCGGTTCGGTCGGTGCCGGTCCGTGGACGCCGCCATATTTTTTTTGGAATTTTTTTTTTTAAAATATTGGGGAATTTTTTAAAAAACATTTTTCTTCTGCGCATGCGCAGAAGCTGAGTTTCCAACACTGCGCATGCATCGCCATCTTGTTTTTTGGCTTTTTTGGGAATGTTTTTGGATTTTTCGGCATGGTGTATGCGCACGCGCGTGAAGCGCACGCGCACCCATGAGGTGTGGCCATGTGGTGTGGGAGGAAGCAAACCGACAGTGAGGTAAGTAAGAACCCACCTCTGGGGAGGGGGGAGCATGGGGATAAGATGTATTTTATAACCTTTTTCCTGGCGCCTAAGCGCCCTGCAATATTCTCATCTTTTGGGAATGAAATAAGGAGGGAGGGCCATGTGGATTGTGTCAGTTGGTTGAAAGTGGAAGAAGACCATGGGAATGGATCCTTATCTGTCTCTCAGGACAGCCGTTACAATAAACATCTTGACACCTGTGGATTGGCTGAAATCCGCATTCGAACTGGAGGGATGGATTCTAGAGCCCTATTTCTAACTGTGCAGTTTGGGAGGGAATTTAGAGTCTGCTTCGCCTGTTCTGCTATCACTTCTTCTCAATAAAAGGTTCCTTTTGAAATACCACGTTTCAAGACTCTATACTTTCTTGGGAAAGGATGAGAGGCAGATCCTTACAACTGCTATGGGAATCAATTCCGTGAATATTTATCACTGCAAAAGTAGCTAATGTGATATTTGCACTGGGAGTTTTAGCGGACCAGAGGTGTTAGCAGAGACAGACTCAAAATGTCTAGTTAGTCATTTTGATTCACTTCTAGTTGTGAAGTGAACCATTTTGGTACTTGCTTTACAGCGTTCTGAAATGAGATACTTTCACACAATGTCTTAGTACTGCTTAATACTGAAGCACTAACTGAAATCAATGCAGAATGATTCAAAGTTAACAAAGATTTTGCAGCCTTTTAACACTTTAAACAGCCCTAAGTCATACATTATTAAAAGTGATAGTCACATTAGAAGTGACAAAAAAACTTGTGTCAATAAAGGCACCAGCCTGAGACCCACTTATCTAAGGGTGAGCCCTACCAAACACAGTCAGATGCGCTTCTGACTTGTGTAAAGCTGAAAACCCTGTGGACACAAATTTAAAAGTCAAGTGCATTGAACATGTTTTTTTTTAAGTTTGCATAGAATTAACTATTCCTTTTATGATAAATAAAAGCATTGTTTTTTTTTCTCTACCACAAAATGACAATTTTAATTGTGATGCTTCCGACATGAATAAATAATGTTTACTATATTAGAAATAAAGTAACTCTTCTTTATTCATGTCAGAAGCATCACAATTAAAATAAGGCATACTATACAGCATAACATTTAAAATATAAAATACAAAATTAAAATATGGACAAGTTCAACAGAATTTGCCCTGGAAGTAGCAACATAAATTTCATTCCGTTGTGCTGCCATGAGGTCCTGAAGTGTACACTGATCAGAACACAAAGGGCAGGTATACATATGTGTTGTTGTCCGCGTGTCATCACAATCGCAAAGGGCAGAAGCCACTGGATTTGTTCAGAGTAGCTCTGGATCTTGTACTTATGTTCAGTCTATTTAATGATAAAGTTGAATAAAGTCAACTGTAAAGGTGCCTTCTTGACCAGATTTGAACAATCGGAAGGAATGGTGTAGGGGTTACCAACCGGTTTTGGTGGTCTGCAGAAAAATTATTTGCATTTTTTATATTGCACTAAATACTATTTATCTTTTTAAAAAATTCATATTAGTGGTCCGCAGGATTTAAAATTATGAATTTAGTGGTCCCTGAGGTCCGAAAGGTTGGTGACCCCTGGTATAATCCATCAGATACTTGCTTAGAGTCAACTGTTTGGCTTGTTTACCAAGCATGGAAGATAATTGACAAAGAATCCTGATCATCATTCAATGTACCAGTTTGGTCTCTGGGTGGATTGGCAACTATAAACTAGATATTTGCAGCAGTTGAAGCAACATTGGAGTGAATTGGGCATTCTTGAGTTAATGAAAACACCAAGTTTTCTCAACTGGCAAATCTGGCTCTGGTTATTTTCATGTAGCCTTTCCAGAGTGAGTGATTCCAACATGCAATATTTTCTTACAAGAAAATTCACCTCCAACTAGGAAAAATATGTCTGTGTTTCAACGATTCAGTTGTCTTCTCTGAGCCCTCCCTGTGTTGAATCATAGATACTGTGAAACTTCACGGTCCTTAATCAGTTCATGGGCATCCCATGAATGTTCTCTCCAGTTGCCAGTATAATTTCTTTCTCATTTTCAAGAACCCTCCCACCTAAGGCAGACAAAGCAAGTAATGTTCATTATAAAACCCTTTTTTTTCCTTTTTCCTTTGGAAAAGCATGCATATTGAAATGTAGCCCTTAAATAGATTCCCAAAGGAATCGACTAAGTGAAAGCATTCATATAACCAAGAACCCAATATGGTATTGCACATTGACACCATCTGAATTCTTTCTTTCTTTCTTTCTTTCTTTCTTTCTTTCTTTCTTTCTTTCTTTCTTTCTTTCTTTCTTTCTTTCTTTCTTTCTTTCTTTCTTTCTTTCTTTCTTTCTTTCTTTCTTCTTCTTCTTCTTCTTCTTCTTCTTCTTCTTCTTCTTCTTCTTCTTCTTCTTCTTCTTCTTCTTCTTCTCGTCCTCCTCCTCCTCCTCCTCCTCCTCCTCCTCCTCCTTTTCCTTTCCTCCTCCTTCTCCTCCTTCTCCTTCTCCTCCCCTCCCTCCCTCCCTCCCTCTCAAAAATACAGAAATACAGCATTTCTGCTACATGAAAGAGAGGGGGAAATCTATGTATAAGCTGCATTGTAAAAAAAGAAGAAAGCATTAGGAAACCACAGAATGTCTTTATTATGCCCGTTTCTCTGGATAATCTTGAACCATCTTTTAATTTCATGTGCTATCAGACTGAATCATCAACTTCATCTTCATCATCATCATCTCTAAATTCATACCTTAGCATTGGTCTTCTGTCCTCAAATTCTGGCTTTAAAAATGCTTGAGACTTAATCTGAGCTGAGTTCTTCATGATTACATAGGCATAACTGCACAGTTTTCTTGCCAACATGGTGGAAATGTCTTGGCATTGTATCCTTTCAGGATGGTTTTCCACTCTACTTTAGACAACAAACCTGATTTTCTGTAGAGATCCCCCCATCCAAGTATCAAGCAGGTTTGACCTTGTTTAGTTTCTGAGCCAGATAATCAGCTCAGTGCCAAGATGTATGGAAAATCAAAAGAACATCACCATGATGCTGAAATTAATTTACAGGCTTTATCATTCCCACTGCTTCTGGTACATCATTTAAATTGGACACATAGATCCTCCAAGAGTAGGAAGAGACTTTCATCTGTAGACCCTCAGATTCCAAACTCAGAAAGTAACAAGGTCATTGGTGAAGGACTGTAACAACTGGGTGTTGTGGTCCGCCAGCGACCTGTGGAGCTGGCAGCAGAGTCAGACAGCGAGGAGGCTGGGGAGGAACATGGGCCAGGCCTGGAGTCTGGAGAAGGTTCGGTGCCAGAGGCAGGGATCCAGCCGGGGCCATCTGGGAGGTCTGTGCTGACTCCAGAGCCTCCAGAGGCTGACATGAGCGAGGCAGAGGAACAGGGGGAGCCTGTTCAGAATGTGCGAATGCGCAGAGATGCCAGAAGGCATGAACAGTTACAGAGGAGAAGGACTACTCGGGAGTAAGGCTTGGAGATGATTGGCCCCTCCCATAGGCTATAAAAGTGGAGCAAACGGATGTGCTCGTTGCAGGAAGCAACTTCGTTCAGTTCTCAGTATTTCGGTTCTGACTCTGTGTTTCTGTTTGGCCTTGCAAAGTTCCTTGCCAATTAGGACTTTGGCAGCGCGTCAAGGACTTGTTATCATTGTTTGGGACTTATTACGGCTGGGAATGAACTTAATTCACAGCCGTTAAAAATAAAAAGAGGTTTTTGGGACTCCGTTTGTCCTGTATTATTTTATCAGGAAGCCTAGGTCAGAACACTGTGAGCCGGAAAGAGGATATCTGAATGTGACCCAGCCACAGCCCCAAAAGAAAAGCTTTCACTACCCCTCCCCACCGAGGAAAATCCAGTAAATATTCATTCACAACAGCTAACTCACATCCAGAAGATGTTTCACCTCACAGTTCTTCTTTCCACCATATGTGGGCATTGCACCCAACAGTCAAGGAAGCTGCATGGTGCTTTTCAGATTCACTGGAATATTTAGAACAGTTTCTAGCTATGGCTGGATTATCTTCTACAATTATTTTGCAGCATTTCAATCTGTTATCCTCTCCTCTCTGTTATCTTTTTCTTTTCTTTCTCATCTGAGCTGTAATAATATAGCATCTAACTTTAATGCTGGCAAGCAGAAACTCATTGAGTTTCAGCAGTAGAGTCCTGGTTTAAAGTGATAGGTGAAGCTATCATTCATCCTAGGATCACTGTTATGTCATATGATTGACTCATCTTTTGCAATCCTCTAAAAACCCTTCAAACACCAGTTATTCCTTTAACCCATTAGGAAGATACGGCTTGAAAGTCTCAAGATCTGCTGTCTGAAATAAGTATTACTGTTTTTTGGAAGTGCAGATTGCTTCGTGGTAGTTTACTACATTTCATCCAGGGCCATAGATGTCAGCAATTTTATTATCAGTTCCTGCAGTTTTACCATTTCTTAGATTGACATTAACTCAAGGCTCAGGCTAGTTTATGATGAGCCTTTCTACATAAAAGCAGATAATTTTGTGAACTCAAGCCATTCCCCCCAACTCCTGCATGTCTAATTTGTAGTCAAATTGCGGCAGCTGTGCCAGTCTCAAAAAAGGAACCATTTGTCACTCATTGGCGATGTTGTCAGACACCCAATCAAAGGGTCAATCAAGATTGTCTCTCAAGAGAAATTCAATTGCCAGGAAGAGGTAGAGAGTATCAGACTGGGATGCAACAACCTGGAGGCAAGAGGGCATTAAACTACACATCGAGTAGTTTTGCAAATTTCCAAAACAAGAAAACACCTTTACAAGGAGCCAAGGAGGGTTTGAGTGAATTCTCTGCTCAGTCAAGCTATTTTCTAAATGGAAACACCCCCCCCCCCCCCAAAGCCCTGATTTGAATGTATGCAAGTACTGAAACTAGTTTAACTTTGTGGGTGTTGTATTGATGAAGGGATGTGTCAAAGTAGAAGGGGACACAATCAGATGAAAGATTCTCTTTGCTGAACTCAATCTACTCCTAGGTTCACATTAAAAGAGCACCTCTAGTGGAAGGGAAGGATAGAGCATGGACAATGCTTTCATAAAATAATGGTTTTCCTGCATTTTTCAGAAGCTGAAAAATCAGTGCCGGTCAGACAGAAAATAACCTAGGCCAGCATCCATGATTTAAAAGGTTAAATCTTTTCTCCAAGGCAACTGAATAAATAAATCTGAAATTGATTAAAGAAATTGTGTGGAACAAGAGGATGCAGCTTAAGCAAGGCAAGCAAAAGAAAGCAAAGGTAGTAGAGTAATATAATATTTGATAGAGATAAGAATTGCCAACCAGTGTTAGATGGGATTGTAATCTTCCTTAAATATCAGGTTCACAATTTGCATTTGGTTTTGCTAATGGAGACCCAAATGGTGATAGCAATGAAGTGTGCATTTATCAGATTAGCTATTTCCAAAGCACCTGAAGGCCAGACATGGAATAATGGATGGAAACTGATCAAGGAGAAGTTCAACCTAGAAATAAGAAGAAATTTTCTGACAGTGAGAACAATCAACCCATGGAACAGAAGTTGCCTTCGGAAGTTGTGGGAGCTCCATCACTGGAAGCTTTCAAGAAGAGACTGGACTGCCATCTGTCAGAAATGGTGTAGGGTCTCCTGCTTGGGGGGGGGGGGGGACTAGATGACCTACAAGGTCCTTTCCAACTCTGTTATTCTATTGTGATCCATTACAGTGTTTTTCAGATTGGCAACTTTAAGATTTGTGGATTTCAGGTCTCAGAATTCCCAAGCCAACCATGAAAGGAACTGATCTCTTATAATAGAAGTGTTAGAGGAGTCTTCATTTGGGACATAATTCTGCAGCCAAGTTATTGTTCAAGAGGAGTAGTTGACAGCATTTGATTTCAAAGGCTATTACTCAGTTCCCAGGCACTTTTCACATTTTATCATCCTCGAGCAACATGTTCACTGATAAAGTCATATATAATATCATCTGAAAATCAATATTGTTCCCAGGTGGATTTCAAGATATTATTATTATTATGGTTGGTTGTACAGTCAGCCAGATGTTCAGACAAGATTTGGCATTTTTATCCACCCATCGAGTCCTTCCCAACGATCTGCAATAGGCAGGTGTTAACATTTAATAATATTAAAGGTATTGTGGCATCCTGTAAACAGTTCAAGTCAAGCTGCCTTTTGCAATTGACTGATGGTACTTTTGTCAATGCCGATGGTGTTCAAGTGGTGCTCCAGTTATTCCTGGTCTGGTATTATTTGGTGCTGAATTACTTTCTTAACAAATGTGCTTTTTTTAAATGATGTAGCATCTGAACTGAATCAGGTATTGCTTAATGGCAGAAGTTAAACAAAAAGTGTTGAAAGAATTTGCAGGGACATAACTGTGTAAATGACAATAATAGCACAGCTTCCAATGGATTTCAATGCAGCTTAATAGCTACGATAAAAACAAAAATAGCTATTGCATCCAAATTATTGGTCCGGCATGAGACAGAAACCTGTGGGGAGCAATCAGAAGCTCTAATATTCACAAAGTCTACTTTCAGGTATTTAAATAGAGCCATAAGCTCAGTGCATTTCATATAAAATAGCACCTAATAATTACCATGTAGATCTTAAATGCAAATTTACACCTTTTCAGCCCACTGAGCTAAACATACAGAATGGTAGCATAACCAGTCATCCTAAGAACTGTGCATTATGTTTGGTACCTCTGAAAGATGCCCACAATCACATTATTAAAGAATGAATTTTGTATATCATTAACCAGCATCTTCTCTTTCATATTTGAGATTGGGGACACATTCATTTTCCAGTTTCATCCATCGCAAAAATAGGTAGCTAAGAGAAAAATGCGACTCCATCCTACAATTACTCTTTCCTTCCCACCCAATGCTTTCTTACGGTTGTTGTGATACATTATAAGAAAATCTGCTTTCCTTTGTGCAGTGAACAGCATGCTACATCCTCAGCACCTATTAGCCACTTTGATAAACTGCATCTGTTTGAAAGGAAAGAGCATTTTCTAACTGGAAGAGAGCGGCAAAGGTGTTTGTAAATAAACACGGTGGATTTGGTCTGTGGCATTTTCGATGCGGAACTGAAAAGTGTGATACACATTTTGGCAGGGTCAAATGAATCAGACGTCAACTTGGAAGCAAAATCTTTAGATTATGATTCTATCCTTAGGTCTGTAGACATAAAGCCCATTTAATAAAGCGGGGGTTACTTCTGAGTAAATATGCATATTATTAAGTAACACTGTAATAATTAATTAAGCATTGTGTAATTTTTAGTATGCAAATGGTTGAAGACAGTCCATGCGAAAGACAGCTCAGCTAGTGATTACTGTTGCAAAGAACTATTAGTATGATAGTAAATGAAGGTGGAAATTAGACAGAGCAGAAATACAGAGATACAGATAGATAGAGAGAGAGAGATCTGGAAATCTGGGTAGTCTGCCAGTGAAGAAAATGGAGTGGTGCTGACTGACTGATTGATTGACTTATTGAGGTCTCAGAGTATATTTAGACTTTGAATAATATTCTGCATAACGAACCTCATTGCAGACACCAACTGAACAAGACAATTTATTAAACGTCCCAAGCTGGAATTCATCCATGCACCCATAAAAATATGCAATACCGAACTGGTATAATAAATACATAATTGACTGCTGATATATTGATTATTAGGGGACGCAATGGCTCAGCAGCTAAAGATGCTGAGCTTGTCAGCTGGAAAGCTGATAGCCTGGGTTTGAGACCCAAGTGCCGTGCAATAGAGTGAACTTCTATTACTTTCCCCAACTCCTGCCCACACAGCAGTCCAAAATCCTCATTTCAATCCTGAAGTACAAATATTCTTCTTTAAAGTTCAGTTCTTTATTTGCTTACATCCAATAGACAGAATCTTGCCGGACTAACCCCTTTCTACTTCTCATCCCAACGGATCTACCAGGCAGATTCTAGGGAGAGGCTATGGTAAATCTCTTCCTCCGTCTCCAATCCAGCTCTGGGCTGGGCTGCCTTTTGTCCCCACCCTCACCTCCACCTCCCTTCCTTCTGCTACACTGTGGCCCACCCCGCCAACTCCCCCTTCATAGACACCATCCATCACAATTAGTCACCAGAATCTTCCCGTCATTTGTAGCCACATTTTTAGGTAGAAGAGCAAGATACAAATAAGCTCTCATTAAATAAATCAGTAGAGTGAATGATTGAATATTTTACCCACGGATAAAAATTCATTGTGAAATGTAAGTGCTATGACAAACCTGGATGACAGCTGATTACTCTGGAGTTTGTTAATCATGGCACTGAGTCAGGGCAAGATTTCTCACCTTTATGAATGATATTTTTTGGGGGAAAGGGTCTTTCAAAGGTGTTTCTGATCATAGGGGAAAAAGGATTGACAGATGCTTAAATTAATAGGCATATGTTTTTCCCCCCTCTGGGATTTTTTCTAACTATTCCATTCTCATTTCAGGTGAAAAAGTTCAAGCCCATTTTAAAACATCTGCAGAGCTACCACTGCTGATAATTATGCTTCAAGTAACCTGGTAAGGAAAGCAGTAAGGAAGGAAGGAACCCACCGATATTTTTAAATATGAAAACAACTCAATTTGAAGAAGATGTCTGTAGCGGGCGAGCAACACTGACAGTGAGTAAAATTCAATTCTCTTTCAATTATAATGATACAGATAAATGGTATCTTCACCCAGGTTTCAGGAATATATTTGTTCAATGTGTAAAGAAAAGAACAGCAATTCCTACAATGTGATGCATTCATTTTTCTCCCCCATTTCATTTAAAAGATCCAAACTGACATTCACCCTCCCTAAAATCCCCTAACAATTCTAAAACAATATGGTGGAGTGCAGAGATATTTTGATGGTGGTCCTAAGGAAAGGGGTAACATCTTAAAAACTTAGCCAGATCAGACCATGGGCCATCTTACTCCAGCCTCTTCTTTCCCATAGCAGGCAACCAAATGCTTCTGGAGTTGTCCCAAAGAGAAGGTAGAAGGTAAGGCACACTCCAATTAAAACATATTCTTCTTCTGCTGGGGTTAGCTGGGGTTCCTCTGTAATGATTTGGAAGTTTTCCCAGAGATGCTTTTAAGTTAGGTAACTCAGAAAAAGCACTTAATCCTTAAGGACTGACCAGCCTCTCCATCTTGAAGCACTTCCATTTTAGAGACCTCCAACTTGGTGGTCTTCATTGTGTGTTGAGGTAATCAGGGGTGGGTTCTAACTTACCTCGCTGCCGGTTCACTTCCTTCCGCGCTGCATGGCTGTGCGCGCATGCGCAGTGCCGAAAACTCAGCTTCTGCGCATGCACAGAAGCAAAACAAGCAAAAAAAGCAAAAAACAAGATGGTGGCACATGCGCAATGCCGGAAACTCAGCTTCTGTGCATGTGCAGAAGCAAAAACCAGCAAAAAATTCTAAAAAAAAAAAAAAGCCAAAACCAAGATGGTGGCACATACGCAGTGCCGGAAACTCAGCTTCTGCGCATGCACAGAAGCAAAAAACAGCAAAAAATTCCCCCCCCCCAAAAGCCAAAAACAAGTGCAGTGCTGGCAACGCGGCTTCTGCACGTGCGCAAAGCAAAAACCAGCAAAAAAATCCCCCCCCCAAAAAAAAATCCAAAAAAAAGATGGCGGCGTCCACGGACCGGCACCGACAGAACCGGCTCCGTGACGTCACCACCGGTTTACTACCGGTTCTATGGAACCAGTGCAAACCGGGAGGAACCCACCTCTGGAGGTAATGATATCTATAGATCAGTTATGCATTATGTTGAACAAATGCACTCTTGTGACTACCTTAAAACTTCTAAAGGTGCTTTTTCCAAAAGGCAGCTGGACTTTCTTGGTCAGTTAGAACTGAAGAAGCGAAACGTTTTCAAAGGAAAAAAACAAAACAAGAAAGTCCAACCCTGACCCAGATAATTGAGAATCTCCATAGACATCCTAAAACTCATTTTATTCAGCATCATTATATGAATCATCATCAAGGACTCACTTACACACACTTGTTATTCTCTCACTAATATTAACCCAGATAGTTATTTTCATGCTGTCTTCTGTGGAAGGTATTAGAGACCCTTGGTTGTTTTGGCTGCCTTTCTGTTCTTTTTCAAACTCTATTATATATTTTTCAAAATACAGCAAGTAGAACTGGTCATCACTATATAGTCCATAGACTGGAGAAATCATAGTTTTATATGTGGTCATTCAATCTCGGGAATTTTATTTTTAATTCTCTGACAGAAATCTGCTATTTTTGCACCTCAGTTTTTATTGAGTTCTCCATATTTTTGTTTTATTTTGTACAAATGTTTTGCTACTTCACTTTAATACAAATGAGACAGGTTATTAACACATAACCACAGACCTTCAGTCATAGTGACCGCAACAGTTTTCCAAAATGTTTGGAACACCCCTATTTTTAGAAATGGACCATTCCGCTTGCAAATAGCTTTTGTTTTCCCGCCAATAAGAGTGTATGCAGCATCGCGCTTGCATGAGTTATTTGGTGTTTTTTGTAGTGGCGTTTGAATTTGAGTTGCAGTCATTTTGACTGCAGATCTTTGTTAACATATATATTTTTTATAATGTCAGGGCCAAGTTTTCCACCAAAAAGAGTGCGATTTGGTGATCCAGACTTCAAAAAAACTGTTCTAACATGGTATGAAGAAGCAGAGAGTGATCTGAGTGAAGTGGAATTGGATTGCGACGAAAATTTTGTAATGGACGATGAGGAACCCGCCCCCGCCGCTGCTTCTGACATCAGCGATGATGAAGCTCCCGATGAAATTGATGACCAGGTACAATCTACGTCATGCAATAATTTATATGGCAAGAACAAATTCAAATGGTCTTCTGCACCTTTTGGAAGCAATAGATTCAGAATCACTAGTCCCAATATTGTAGTGCAATTACCTGGGCTACGGCCAGCAGCTAGAGCGGTCATTATGACCTCATGTCTGTAATAGCGTAGCCAAAATAGTACGTCTGTGGTTAAGGGTTAAAGTAATGTACAATAAGACACAGGGGCAGAGTCAGCTCATGGTCACGTTGCCTGAATTTACCAGAACAATTACTCTCTATTTGGACTGGAAAAGATTGGACTAATGAAATAAAACTCCAATTTACCTGACTCCTGCTACCAGTCTGGACTAATTAAAAACTTCCAAGGAAGGCTCCCATATCCCATTTTTTCCCATTGAAAAAGGAACAGGTACTTGTGAGAATGTGGTGTTTAGCTATCACAGTAAACATTGATCTACTCTTCTTTCTTGTAATGAGTTCTTTGAACTTCACAAGGGTAAGAGCTTTCTAAACTTTGCTAAGTAACTCCTGGACATTGCTCAGGCAGTTCTTGCAAGAATAAATATTTACTTAAACTTCCTATAAAAACCAAACCCCTCAATTTTGCCCTGAGAATCCATTCCTGCCTAATAGTGATATCTAGAAAGAAGCTAAGCTACATTTCTTTTTTAAAAACTCCATGAACTGAGGATAACATGCAAGTTTAGAGTTTGCAACACTTCTTTCCCCCACCCCTTAAAAATAACCATGCAGTTTTTTTGAGTCAAAAGCCAACTGCTCAGTTTCTCCCCAGATTAAAGAAAGTGACTGTCTCATTAATGTTTAAAAGGGCAGCTGGCAAAGCACTGTTTTTAGAGCAGATTAACCCATTTACACAAAGCACGGCTCCTTTCCACTCTCCAAGCAAATCTGATTTCTCTAATAAGGAGCCAAGATTAAAATGTAGCGCACATCACAGAAATAATGTTACCTCACATCTCTTAGCAAAATGGTCACCTTCAACACAAACTTTGAACTGAAAGTCTCGAATTCAAGACTTTTTTTTTTTTTTTTTGCAATAATCAGGGCTCCCTTTCACTTTAAAGACAGTCTATTTGAAAGTTTATGTGGTGAAAGTTACTCAGGTAAAGAGTTAATGCTTCAAAGACAAGTAATCCCCTTGAACAAAAATATCAAATCATATCTCAGCGGAGGGAGAGTCACTAGGTAGAAACAGGTCCCAGTTCAAAAGGGGAGCAACGTCTATCTTCCCACTGAGGAATCGTGATGAGAAGGTTTCTCTTTCCACCTGCCCTACTTTTAATAGTATTTCATCTGCATATTTTAAAAGGAAATAATATTTGCCAAACCATGTGGTTTCATTTGTGAGATGACCCCTGTGGGATTATGTTGCATAGTTTTAAATTGCAGTATTTATATTGCAATGCTACCTATTATCTAAATTGGAAATGACCAAGTTAGAATCTTTATCCCAAAGGTGATTTTCAAAAGGCAACTTTTGACTTTGTTTTTGCTTGAAGACATTTTGCTTCTCATTCAAACAGCTTCTTCAGTTCTGACATCCAAGAAGCTTCTTCAGAACTGAAATCTGGTCTTCAGAACTGAAGAAGCTTCTTGGATGAGAAGCAAAATGTCTTCAAGCAAAAACAAAGTCCAGGTGCCTTTTGAAAAAGCACTTTTGGGACAACCATGACCTGGATGACTGAGAATCTCCATAGACATTTAGAATCTTTATCTTCTCAATTGGTCATTTCCCATTGTATAATACTATATTTTAGTACCTGCATCAACATGTACATCAGCTGTGGATTTCTACCTGCAAAAGACCAAATTTCAAAGCCAAGGAACATTATACCTACATTCAGTTCCATCTCTTATGTTCATCACACAGAGTCTAATACATCACAAAACCCTTTTTCCTCTTTATCAGGATTCATCAATAAAAAAAGAGACCACACATACATATTTCTGTATATGTTTCACTTCTTTCCATCATTAGCCAAGTTTCGGTCTTCTCATTATCCACTGATTTCCTTATACCCATTGTCACAGACAGTCTCTCCTTCCCAGCAGCAATATTCTCATTTCCCCTGCTTTACATATCCTGCCAGAAATAAATGAATTAACCTCACAATGTGACTTCGTAATATGATTATGTGGCCATAAAAAAAGGGAGACTCGACTAAAAAAGCAACAGCATTGTAACATACTCATCCAAACCACATTCAGACATTTCTGGGAGCTGCAGATAAAATTAATAGCATGTTAACGTTTAATGGACATGCCAGATTTTCATTGTAATATGCTAACCCTCTTTGAAAATATATACGGTTTGCCTCCAGATGAAAATTCAGATGCTGAACAAATTCTAATGGGGCTCCTTTAGCAATGAAAAATGAGTGAGACCACCAATTTTTTAAAGAAGCGATTCTGAACAGCAGTGGCCTATCAGTTCTGACAAGATGCTAACACCTGCCCCACAATTTTGCACTAAAAGTAGGATCAGAGCTTCTTCCTTCTCGGGCAATTGCCCAGGGAAGAGGAGTCATTTCAGAGGTCCATTTAAATACAAACTTGGAAGAGGCCAATAGACCAAGTAGAGGTATGCTCAACTGGATTATGATCTATACATTTCTGTAAAGAGATGGTGATGATGATGATGATGATGATGATCAGTTGTGTCCAACTCATGGTGATTATATGGACCAGGCTATCACATCAGATAGCCACATGGAATATCAGAGGAACGAGTCAGGGTAAATTGTCAAATATGAGATGATTGGAAACTGATCTCTTTGGTGTCATGTCAGAGTTTGCAGCACATCTGACCAGCACACAAGTAAATGAATTTCAGCAGGATTCATGTCTGTCCAAACAGTCCCCATTGGCTGACCTGTTGCCATGTCTATTCCAGTCTATGAACATACTCTGACATTATATTGACTGGTTCCTAATATGATTTGATTGCTTATTTGTACCCGGACTATCATTAAGTGTTGTACCTTATGATTCTTGACAAACGTATCTTTTCTTTTATGTACAGTGAGAGCATATGCACCAAAGACAAATTCCTTGTCTGTCCAATCACACTTGGCCAATAAAATTCTATTCTATTCTATTCTATTCTATGTCAGTGAGCTACACTGGTGAGACAATGGCCTTTTCCAGTCTGAGGACTTTGCTGTCTATTATTCAGGATACGATACCAGGAAAACAAATGGTGAGAGGTGTTTACTGTAAGCAAGAAACATGCTAGAGCAGTGGAAACCTTCTCATCTGTCAGCGACCGAATTATGACCATCAGAATTCATAAAGAGGTGAACTCTGGAGCGAAACTAAGCCTAAAGGCAAACTTGGGCAAAGCAATTCAAAGGTCTGTAAGCCCTGTGGGAAGGATTTGGAAGGATTTTCACTTGGAAGCACTTGGAAGGATTTTCTTCTCAGTGTTGCTTTTCTCTTTTGTACCTTCACTGGTCTCATTTTGTAACTCTTCCTTGAAAATCTTTCTTGTATGTTTGAGACAGCCTGCACTGCACAAACTGGTCCCTTCCCTCCACTTTTCTAAATCTGGGTTTAATTTGATCTTCCTCTTAACTCGTTGACCCTTGAGGTCAACAGACTTATTGTCAGTGTCACCTTCTTTATTTTAGTTTTGACCTTCATCGCTTTCTCTTGTGTGATGAGATTTTTAATAAATGCTTGATGGACATATCCAGAATCAGAGCTTTGTCCAGACATAACTTTGTCTCTGCATAATCTTCAGATGAAATAAAAGAGACAGCTGATTTGCTGAAACAGATCTAAAGGACTACTTACCTGTCTCACTGGAAGGTAAAGTTCCATGGTCTCCAAGTGCTGCTGAAATAACAGCTCCTAGCCACCCCAGCAAACATGGTCAATGGACAACCTGGAAGTTGTGGCTTTGCAACACATGAAAGGCCACAGGGGAAATTATTGGGTGTGGAAAACAATCTCTAGAAAGCCTTTTGTGTCTGTCAGGGAAGATTTAGAGAGATTAGCAGCTCTCTGAAATTATAGGTCACACCATAAATAGCATTGGAAGGTGAGATCACTTTAGAGGAGGAGGAGGGGGGGAGGAGGAGGCGGAGGAAAATAGTGTGGCGATAATGTAAGAAATAACGTGGCCATTGAAAACAACATGAAAAAATAATGAAATGGAGTCAGTTCCTTGTATAAATGAAATATACAATGTGTGTACCATTAAAAAGTTTCCTCAAATTTTCTTGGAGGTTCTTAAAGTCCAGTGAGGGAAAACTTCCACAGAACCATATGAGAAAAAGTCTATACAACAGACATCTGCATGGCTTCCCAGGATATCCCACTTATTTCTCCTTGTCCAGATCTAATTGCAATCTGGAAATGCATTTACAGTACATGGACTTCTGTCTGACAATAAGAGCTCCTTAAGTGCTGGGCATCCATAAAGATTAAAACAAAACAAAACAATAATGGAGAATATTTGTATCTCGGAGCTGAAATGAGGGATCCTAATTCACACAAGGTATTCCTGACCCATTGCTGTATCTTTGACCTAGCAATGAAACAGCAGTTGCAATGCACTGACTCACAATTGTTGAAACCCACTAGAAAGCAGCTACAGGACACTCACTGATGCTTCTTCCTGTGCTAAGAACTGTTTGCTTTCCCACCAATTTCTCCTGCCCGCAGAATTTTGAGCGGAGTTAATAGATCCCTCATTATGCTTAAAGCATGCCTGTGATTATTTACTGAGTTAATTAATGATCTATATTCAAAAAGCAAGCGAGGCCATATTGGGCAATTGAAGGGTTGAAAGTCTGCATTGAAACACATCTGGTCATAATTAAGATTTACTACAGAACTCCATTTTGCTAAAGATTAATTACCGGCAGCTAAATGAATATCATCACCGTTGATTGACATGTATGCTGTGAACAATTCAATCCAGGGAGCGTAATTTATATTCCCCTGCCTTGTTTTGAATAAAGATGCTGTTTTGAAGCAAGATTTACAGGTAGCTCGTGAAATGCCCACTAAATGGCAAGAAGGAAAATATAAGCATCAAAGGGAATGTGTCTCGCACTTAACTTTCCTTTTCTTTTCCTTATTAGCCTTCATCCCCAACTTCTACTCTGCCCTGTGGAACCCATGCGGGTTGGTTCTTGTGCTTATTTGCATTGTCTCCAAATCTTTATATTCACTTTCTAATCTTTAGCTTCATCTGAGCCATAGAGCCCCTTTACTCTTTTCTTAAATAGATTGGTGCAAAAGTGTCTGGGATGAAGGGAAGGAATGAGCCAGAGGTTGACTTAGGAGGCAACATCTGGATGATGTCTTCAAGTTGGCCAAAGCCAAAATAGTCCCTCATGAACTTCCTCCAGGCAAGGAGAGCTGGAAGGAAATCTTCTTGGTGAGATTAAAAAGTTGGACAAAACAGGAAAGGCGAAAGAAGTTAGAAGAAGAAAGATTATTGTTATGTGTATGTAAAAGATGAATATTATTTATGACTATAAGCATGCTAGTAAAATTAATATGACTACAAATAAGGTAATAATAACTATAATCGTTATAAGCACTATGTATATTATTAGTATTACTACTAGTAGACATGTTGCGTTTTTTTTGGTAAAATGAAGTGCCTGGACAAATGTATGTATGTATGTACCGTATGTATGTATGTATGTATGTATGTATGTATGTTCCAGCATAACTCTGGAATGCCTTGAGCAATTTCAACCAAACTTGGTACACAGATGACTTACCCTCTGGAGACAAACACTGTGGGGGTAAGACATCCCCTGTGTGTTTGTGTGTGTGTGTGTGTGTGTGTGTGTGTTCCAGCATAACTCTGGAAAGCCTGGGCCTTTAAGGAGAGCGAGTGCGGCGTCCTAGAGCGGCAATTGTTTGTGATGTCATGGGAGGGGGAAGGGAGCCAGATTAGGCCAGTACAGAGGCCTTTGATTGACCGTGCTCCCTCACACAGTGGGCCTTTAAGGCCTAGGCCTCCCTCACACAGTAGGCCTATGAAGGGAGCCTGATTAGGCCAGTACAGAGGCCTTTGACTGACCGTGCTCCCTCACACAGTGGGCCTTTACGGCCTAGGCCTCCCTCACACAGTGGGCCTTTAAGGCCTAGGCCTCTGTTCTACCAAACTCCCTCCTCCACACCTTCCTCACTAAAGGCTTATGCTTGCTTAAGCTAATATGCTGGAACATACAAACATACATACAGCCATTCTTATATATATAGATTACACAGTTCTAACTGCAGTGCCCTGAAACATGTATATTCGAGTGTGACTCATAGCCACAATTATTACTAGGATCAAAATGCAGGGCTCCAG
>QLTV01001322.1:644632-655201 GCA_003457575.1 Thermophis baileyi | reverse complement strand
AGATGTCTGCCTGGCTGGTTGAAAGTGCTGAAGAAGCTAGTCACAGTTCTCCTGGCCCAAGCCCTCGTCGCCACTGTTAGATGGTGGGTAGAGATGACAGGAGACAGACTTCCAAAGCAGCTCTTTATTTCAGCTCTTGTGTAAGCAACCAGCAAAGAGCAGTCTGACAGCTTGCCCTTTTATAGGGAGCTGTCAGACAGACCAGCCAATAGCGTTTGAGCTTTGGAGGCAGGAAGATGTCTGCCTGGCTGGTTGAAAGTGCTGAAGAAGCTAGTCACAGTTCTCCTGGCCCAAGCCCTCGTCGCCACTGTTAGATGGTGGGTAGAGATGACAGGAGACAGACTTCCAAAGCAGCTCTTTATTTCAGCTCTTGTGTAAGCAACCAGCAAAGAGCAGTCTGACAGCTTGCCCTTTTATAGGGAGCTGTCAGACAGACCAGCCAATAGCGTTTGAGCTTTTTCCCGCTCAAACGCTGGACCTGGTTGGAACCATGCAACACAGTTGAAACAGTTAGAACATAACAATATATATACCGGTATATATGAAAGGCGGCGCCTTCATAGACCATGTGATGCCAGTGGATCACATGTGATACCATTCAACCGGTTCTGTAAACTAATTCTCCTTAAAAAAGAAAGAAAGAAAAAAACCAGAGAAAGGGGAAAGAAAAGAGAAATCGGAAACTAAACAGTAGGAAGACTGAATAGGAGCATCATTTTTATTTATTTTTTTACAAAATTAACTTGGAACTTGTTAGCTGGCTTGTACTGAATTTCAGTATACGGTCTATTAGATTTTGCTAGTTCTTGTTCAAAGATCTTCTCACATGTCGGCAGTCCTTGGCTTACAACTAATCACAGTGGGGACCAGAATTTCCGTTACTAAGCAAGATAGTTGTTAAGTGGGTTATGCCAAATTTTATGCTCCCCCCCCCCGCTATGGTTGTTAAGCAAAGCACTGCAAATGTTCAGTGAATTCTGCAGTTCTTAAGCGAATCTGGCTTCCCCCAGACTTTCTTTATGAGACGTGAGATGGGAAGGTCACAACGGTGATCACATGACACCAGGATGCTGCCACTGTCATAAATCCATGTCCATTGCTAAGCTCCTGGATTTTGATTATGTGACCTAGGGTGCTGCAATAGCCATAACTATGAGGACCGGTCATAAATCACTTTTTTCAGTGCTGTTGCAACTTCGAATGGCCACTAAACGAATGGTTGTAAGTCGAGGAGTACTTGGATGTTCTCCTTCACCGCACAATGTTCTTGCAACTTTTTTTTTTTTTTTTGCCCTTGATTAAAAAAGAGACAAAATAAGTCTCTGGGCCTTATTAGCTATGCAAATTGAGACAAGCACTTGTGAATCTTGAACTCCTACAGATTTCCACCCAGAATCTGGATTATACTCTAGGTAGAATTTAATGGGCTGGAACGCAGCTATTTCAGAGATTGCTTTATACTCCTCATCTGTGGAAGCCATTGATGGACCAGGAAGATGCTGAAGAGAACATTTAACGTTCTCTGAAAAAGTTTTACAGCTCTCTTAAATAGCCTCCTTGAGAATTATGGCACTAAAATCAGCAATTAGGGTGGTGCACCAATTTGGATTGGATTCTAAAAAGGCACTTCACAGCACATATCTGTGCCCATATAACTCTATAACACCTGTCCATAACTTCTTAAACTCTTAGCTATAGCTGTTTGTTAAATGTGGTGAATACGTCTTTCAACTTTATTTACTTTTTCATCTCTTGATTTCTTTCAAGATGGTTGAGTGCAACAGCCTCCCAATTATCTAGCAACAAACCTAAGTTGTGCTGAAGCTGTCCACAGTTAAAGCTGGCCTCAGCCTAAAGGTTAATATATTTTAAACCTGTTCAACAGCAATAAGTATCATTTTTTCCTGTTTGGTTTCCTGGGACAATTCAGAAGAATGATCTTTGATTTGCCCCAGTAGGTTTTGAGGTCTCTTATCATCACTAGGTTTTGTGGAGTGTCAGAAGAGTTGTCATAGCAATTTGGCAAGCTTGGTCTGTCCTAGAAAGGGCCACTCATTACTGAAGTGACTCTGTGGGTGAGGACTGTTACTACCTAAATATATTCAGAGGCAACAAGATGGCACAGGATGATAGACAGCTACAGAGCAGATGCTAGAACCAACCCCAAGGCCTTCATAGCCTTCCCACCTCAAATACATGCATACATAAAAATGTCAGCAGTAAGTTTCTACCTAAGAATATGTCATCAGCCTTAAGCTGATAGCATAAAAGAATAAACCTGGTCTTATTAAATATGTTGAGAACTGAGGGATTAAAGCCCAAAGCAATGTCAACCACCTCAGAAGAGATTTAATAGGAAGAGAGTTTAAGGAAGTGTTCAACCTCCTTGGTTTCTTACTTAGGTCAAGATGGGGAATCTACCACACCATTCACACGCACACCAGTATTTGCCATATAAGAAAGCCAAGGAGCAACATTTTCTTTGGCGGACCCAGAAGCTGCAGTTGTTGTTGTTGTTGTTGTTGTTGTTGTTGTTAGTTGCGAAGTCGTGTCTGACCCATCACGACCCCATGGACAATGTTCCTCCAGGCCTTTCTGTCCTCTACCATACCCCGGAGTCCATTTAAGCTCATGCCAACTGCTTCAGTGACTCCATCCAGCCACCTCATTCTCTGCCGTCCCCTTCTTCTTTTGCCCTCAATCGTTCCCAGCATTAGGCTCTTCTCCAGTGAGTCCTTCCTTCTCATTAGGTGGCCAAAGTATTTGAGTTTCATCTTCAGGATCTGGCCTTCTAAAGAGCAGTCAGGGTTGATCTCCTCTAGGACTGACCGGTTTGATCACCTTGCAGTCCAAGGGACTCGCAGGAGTCTTCTCCAGCACCATAGTTCAAAGGCCTCAATTCTTTGGAGCTCAGCCTTCCTTATGGTCCAACTTTCACAGCCATACATTGCAACTGGGAAAACCATAGCTTCAGAAGCTGCAGAGATATCAGCAAATCTGCAAAGTACTTGGAAAGGCTGCAAAGCCTTTTGAAGATGAATTGCCTTTGTTTGTTGCTTCAAAGAGGTCCCAGGCTTAGTTCTTTGTCAAGTGGAAGTGCTCCTCAAGGGCTTTGTGAAATGGTTATGTGTGCCATGCGGTTATTCTTCCTTGGTCAGGTGAAATCTCCTTCCTCTGTAAAATGGAGGACCACTTAGCTGATGTTTGCAACATTATCACACGTCTCAGCAATATGGGCAAAAGAATGAATCATGATGGAGATGCCATTTTTAGTAGAATCCCTTGCTGGTGTGGGAGGGAACCCTTATGCATTTCAGTTGTGTGTTGTTTTTTTAAACACTCTAGGCTTAATGGTCTTCTGCCCGTATTCCCAGTTTCTGATGGCAAATGGGCTTCACTTAATTTGCTTCACAGAATCAGACCCTACTCCATAAGCTGTGGGTGCTCCATCACTGGAGGCGTTTAAAAAGACACCGGATACCCATTTGTCTGAAATGTTACGTGGTCTCCTCCTTGAGCAGGGAGTTGGACTAGAAGGTCTCCAAGGTTCCTTCCAACTCTGTAATTCTATGGTACAAAGACCTTTCCTGCTGCAGAAATAGGAGATCTGGAGAATGAATCCAAACGAGTCATGGGTCTTGATTTTCCCAGTCTTGCTAATGTCCTTTGGAGTGCTAATGGACATCATTGTAAGTAAAAGCCCCAGAGCACTTCAGTGGAAATCTCTGAATGAGTTGAGTGCCTCTGAATGACTTCATCCTTCCCAAATTGCCTTGATGAGTTGACCTTGGGTCAAAATGAATTCCGATAGCTACTGAAAAGAGGCTTCATAAAAATGAATTCCAATAGCTACTGAAAAGAGGCTTCATAAAAAAAAAATACTCCATGGAAGGATGACATTACTTGGTGTCACTTTCACGTTTAGAATGGAGGCTCTACCATCTCGCTGTATTGATAGATTTCTCTTTCGCTGCCTCTCAAACTCCCTGCCTATCTACAGAGCCCCCGTTTTAAAACATCTGAAACTTCTCAGTGTGTTAGCAAATCTTAAGATAAATGCAAGAGGGAATTAAAAGATAAGGGGAGCTCGCCAAAACCCAATCCTATAATGGAAATACTTAAAAAAAACAACACAGCATAATGTTGCTATTATAATTACAGATTATGCTCAGTTGCCAGAGCACTACCATAGTGTTAAGAATTATGCACAGCTTTAATAAAATAAAGAGCTTTAAATAAGTGAGGCCCCGCTCAGAAACAAAGATAAAAGTTCATTCAGTGGAAAAATAACAATCTCAGAAAAATCCCGGGGTACATTTTGTTAAAGATAAAAGTGAGAAGGAGGGGTTGATTTGTTCCCAAAACCGCCCCTGAATACAAATAGTTCGTAACAACAGGAGCCTGATTGTAGCTTATATTTTGCTATTGATTCCAAAGTTCATCTAACTACAGGGGCATTTTTAAAGATGCTCTTAAAATATATTAACCACATTCTTCACTTCCCCAAAGATCAAACTGTGAATAAGTTTCATTATTCTGATTATTAGGGTTGGTTTAAAAAAAAAAACCTCTGTATTATGCACAAAATATGTTTTTTAAAAAAATACATATTCACCTAATTTCTAGGACAGTGGCATAAAGATATATTAGGAATATTTTTTTTAATGCTCTGCTTTATATTATCTGGAGGGCCACCAATGTTATGATGCAGTGCTCAGCAAAACCACACTTAAGAAATGTGTACCACACATCTGAAGGGTGTTTTCATTTGCAGCATGCCATACATGCCAAAGGTACAGCCTGTTGGATGCTTAGAACTAATTGGTGAGTTGTTTTAAAATTGTCAATCTTTTAAACACATTTGAGTCCTATATTACAATTCTCTCCTTTGTCCCCACAGATGACTGTTCACCTGAATTATTCTTCAACAAATACTTTCTTTGCCCCCCGGCTGAAATTTTTATCTGGATAATGTTTATTGCAGTTTTACAAGGGATGTGACCTTATTTCTCTCCTATAATTTTATTCTAAGGTGGGTTTTGAGAGAGCTGTGCTACCGACAATTTTCCTTTTCTGTGTCAGTATATTATTGAAGTTCAACTTCTGGGCAGGAAGCTCATCTTACATTATATTTGGTAAAACTCCTAGAAAAATTTAGAACTGCCACTTAAAGTATTGTCAATAAGTATATTAGAGTATTCTTGTCAAATCTGTACTTTGGATTCATACCTATCACACATAAATGATATGGTGAAAAAATCTGAATCTCTTTTCTTTCTCAAATAATAAAAAATAATACTATTGTCTTAATAGAGGAGAATATGTGTAGCTTAGGGTTGAAAAGAGAGATCCTTGGGGCTCTCTGAGCTTGGTTGTTTTCTCAGACGTTCCATTACCCATCTGGGTAACATCATCAGTGCACTATTGCACTATTGTCTTTTTTGAAAAACATCCATTTTTATGCTATTACAAATGAATGTGTTATTATTGTGCGCTTTCCTAATCAGAGAGTGTTAAAAATAGATGCAGTGCTTAGCTGAGAGAACCTCCTAACCTTAATCCCTTCAAAAGTCCCAACGTCTTAAAACTCCATCATGAATAAAGTTTCCATTTTCTGAAATTTTAAATAACTTATTTTGTTCTGCTGTCCTAAATACATCCCACGTCGCAGGCTGGAAGGAAGAGTTAATTGAAATGCAACCCTCCAATGACCAAGGTGAATTCATCTAGTTTAATCTCTTTTGATTGGCATCCGCAGGTTTTCTTCACTGAGGTGAATATTCTTCTTTTGTTTCCACCATTCTTCTGGAAAATTCTAGGCCTTCATCTTGCAGAAGCTCCCGAAATATATATTTTTCATTCCCCAGCTGGTTTTCCTTTTGGCTGGGTCATTTGTTCCTGCAGACTGCAAATACATGTGTCTTTGATGGCTTCAGCTAGAAATCATTGCAAGCTTTGGAAAAAAATTCATTTGGCTTTCACTGTTAAATAGCTCCAATTTTTCCTCAAATGGTGCCACAAAATTGGCATCACTGTTTTCTGAACAACTGAATTAGGGAAACTCTATTAAATATAGATGTGATGATGATGATGATGATGATGATGATGACGACGACGATGATGATATCCATTCAATCATGTCTCTTGGTGATTCTATGGGTCAGTTTTCTCCACATCTTCTGACCTTGCCCCAATTCTTTGAGTTGTCCTATGCTCTGGCTGCTGTCAGCTTTGATGGTGTTCAGCCACTGAGTTTTGCTGGCAATAGCAATAGCAATAGCACTTAGACTTATATACCGCTTCATAGTGCTTTACAGCCCTCTCTAAGCAGTTCACAGAGTCAGCATATTGCCCCCCAACAATCTGGGTCCTCATTTTACCCACCTCAGAAGGATGGAAGGCTGAGTCAACCCTGAGCCGGTGAGATTTGAACCGCCGAACTGCAGCTAGCAGTCAGCTGAAGTAGCCTGCAGTGCTGCACTCTAACCAATGCGCCACCTTGGCAGCCTGGTTTCCTTTTACCGCTAATTCTTCCAAACATAATTGCTTTTTCCAGTGAATTCCTCCCGTATGACATGGCCAAACTAAGTGAGACAATATAGCTGTAGGGAATCACAAAAGAAAGAAGAATCCAACTTCTTTTTTACAATATTCCTTTCCGAGTTTTGGTTCTGTGCATGATGAAAACAAAGTTAAGAGAATCTTGGTCAGAATTCTTGAGTTTAACATGCATAGGAATCCTTGGTCAAAGGAAGAGTTGATGGTATGTCAGAGCTCCAATCTCGATTGCAGAAAATATGACTTCAGCAACAGAGTGGTCAATGCCTGGAATACACTACCAAACTCTGTGGTTTCTTCCCCAAATCCCCAAAACTTTAACTTTAGACTGTCTACTGTTGACCTCACCCCATTCCTAAGAGGTCTGTAAGGGGCGTGCATAAGCACACCAACGTGCCTACCGTCCCTGTCCTAATGTTCCCATGTAGAATAGAATAGAATAGAATAGAATAGAATAGATAGAATAGAATAGAATAGAATAGAATAGAATAGAATAGAATAGAATAGAATAGAATAGANTAATAATATAAACCGTAAGGATAAAAGCAACAAGTTACAGTCATACAGTCATAAGTGGGAGGAGATGGGTGATAGGAACGATGAGAAGACTAATAGTAATGGTTATGAAGCCTTAGTGAATAGTTTGACAGTGTTGAGGGAATTATTTGTTTAGCAGAGTGATGGCGTTCGGGAAAAAAACTGTTCTTGTGTCTAAGTTGTTCTGGTGTGCAGTGATCTATAGTGTCGTTTTGAGGGTAGGAGTTGAAACAGTTTATGTCCAGGATGTGAGGGGTCTGTAAATATTTTCACAGCCCTCTTTTTGACTTGTGCAGTATACAGGTCCTCAATGGAAGGCAGGTTGGTAGCAATTGTTTTTTCTGCAGTTCTCATAACCATCTCATGTGTACATGTTTATACTTTTACTGTAATCTTATATACTGTATGCTTGACAAAATAAATAAATAAAATAAATAAAAATAAAATGGTTTATGTATTTCAGGGGTGTCAAACTCAAGGCCCGGGGGCTGGATCCGGCCCACGGGGTACTTAGATTTGGCCCATGGGGCCATCCTGGAAACACCGAAGGTCCAGCCTGCGGTGGTGCTGCCAGCGAAAACAGGCTCCTGAGCTCCGTTTTCAGCTGCCACAGCCTCCTGCAAACCTTTGCCAGTGAAAATGGAGCTCGGGAGGGCCGTGTGCAGAGCTCCATTTTCACTGGCAGAGGGTTGCAGAAGGCCATGGCAGCCGAAAATGGAGCTCGGGAGCCCGTTTTTGTTGGCAGAGCACTCGGGCCACCACAGGCATCCCCAACACGAGTGACGTCGAGCTGGCCACACCCACCCTGGCCACGCCCACCCTGGCCCCCTGAGGTCAAACACAACCCTGATGCAGCCCTCAATGAAATCGAGTTTGATACCTCTGATGTATTTCATACTTCATTTTTGAAGACTTGTCTCATTTATCCTACAGAGACCTGACCATATTCAGGCCTGTGTCTTCATTTCTAATGGTGCCAAGACTTCAGGGCAAAAAGACCACACCCCAAAACCAGAGACCTTTCTTTTAGGCTTAATGGACAAAGAACTTGGGGGGGGGATCTGAAACTTTGCTGTTATATAAGTTGACAGCAACAAGAATGCTTTAGGCACAAAAATGGAAAGATACTTGAATTTCCCCCAATGGATGAATGGCTGGAAAAATAGACGGAACTAGCAGAGGTGGCTAAATGGACTGCTTTAATCAAAGAAAGAAACATTCAACTTTGTTTCTTCTTGGAAACCAATTCTGGATTTTGTGCTTGAGATGGGAAAAAAACCTGAAACTTTGACTTTGGGTTTTGCTGATTAGCTAGGTTTGTTGTTATAGAAATGGCTAGTACATATAAGTATATAAAAGTAAAAAGTTGAGGCTATAATGTTAATAGCAATAGCAATAGCATTTAGACTTATATACTGCTTTACAGAGCTTTACAGCCCTCTCTAAGCGGTTTACAGAGTCAGCCTATTGCCCCCAACAATCTGGGTCCTCAGTTTACCCACCTTGGAAGGATGGAAGGCTGAGTCCACCTTGAGCCTGGTGAGATTCGAACTGCCAAATTGCAGGCAGCCAGCAGCTGGCAGAAATAGCCTGCAGTACTGCACTCTAACCACTGCGCCACCACGGCTCTTAATATCTTCTTCTACTGTGCTAAAAAGAGTTGGGAGTCAGTGTGTTTCTTTTCTTTTTCCTCTTTGCCCTACGCTTCTTTCTCCTCCCCCTTTCCTCTCCCATGTCCCCACTATTTTCATTTCTTTAAATATTTTATACCTTGATAAACTTAATAAAATTATTATAAAAAAATAAAGACCCCACCCCAAATAGACCAGTTCCGGTTTACCATATTTAAATGAACCAAAAGCCACCACTGGATAATTGAGCCCAAAGTCCAAAATTCTTTTACCTGCACAATTGCTCACCCATTGAAGGGTTATATTATTTGAGTGACTCACACCTATAATTATTTGCAGCCATCTGTGAAAAGAGAGACTATAGAAATAGTCTCTGGGCTATAGAAATAAACTATTAGTGCCCTGGTTTTTATTTTTTATTTTTACCTATTCCTTTTTTCCCCCTTTCTCTTCAAAATAAGCATGGATAAGCAAAGCTACTGTAATCCAATAGGCTGAGATCACTCGTTGATTCCTGCTTCAGATAATTTTCAGTATAAAGCAACACTTATGAAGCCAGTGGGAGAATCCTTTAATGACATTAATGTTTAATTTAGAAACAATAGCAAAGCAGGCCTTGACAATAATCTTCTACGGAATATTCCTGATCACACTGCCCTCGTGTAGATTTTGCCTGACATCAGTTGGATACCTTAACAAGGATGTTAATTATGGATGTCAAAGGGCTAAGTTGAGTCAAACTGTGGACACTGCCCTTCATGTTTTAGATTGCCTCTAGGAAATATCTACTATCACTTGCAATGCCCTGCCGGGGAGATAAGTTAGACCTGCCAAAATTAATATTCTTTGTAGGGAGGAGGGGGAGGAGGAGGAGGAGGAGGGGATGGAGACAGAGAAGGAGGAGGAAAAGGAAGATGGAGATAGGAAGAGAAAGGGAAGAAGGAGAAACTGCTGTAAACTGGAAATATAGAACTTAAGGTCTTGTTAGTTTTATAGGCCTATCCGAAAATAATGGCCTTCCAATTTGACACCAATTTCACTAGGAACATACTAATTGCACTCCTGTTATTCCCCCATCAAAACACCCATTGCCTTTGAAGAGAGATTATTTTTTTAATTTAATGAAATTAGAAAGTAAACTCTTACGGTAGCTGTGAGGGTTGAACTGGATCGGTTTGGCTCTGACTGCCTTAATGCCTGGTGCCTTAAAAAGTATTAGTCTCATGCTACGTATAGCAGGCATACCATTAATTATCCCAACACATCTAATTACTGTTTTCTTAAACAACAACCAGGCCATATGTAAATGATTGTAAAAGCATTAACGCTGCATTGTGTGAAAAATTGTGGCAGCGAATAGATTGGATGATTGAGCACTGTTGAGGGTGTACATTTCCAACCGGTTCAGAAGTGGAAACTGGGGTGGACAGGCATGGTGCTTAAGTGAAGCGGGCAACCTCTGACCCACAGATGAAATGGGAACTGGATAATTAAAACTTCATCTGCTGCACTGCTGAGCAGCGGCCAAGTGCTGATTGAAGAGTTCTTAGCCAAATGTTGAGTTTCTGTTCAATTCTCGGGCAGATTATAATGCTGCCCTTCTCCTACCTCCAATCCAAAAATGTAAATAATTGGATTTATCTTGTCTCAGCAATCACTAGTGTGAGGAAGGACAGGAATCCTCACCTAACAGGAGGCCTGGTAAAGAAGGTGCAATCAAGGAAAGTGTATTTCAAAGAAACTGTAATGATAGAATAGAATAGAATAGAATAGAATAGAATAGAATAGAATAGAATAGAATAGAATAGAATAGAATAGAATAGAATAGAATAGAATAGAATAG
>QLTV01001322.1:625813-636455 GCA_003457575.1 Thermophis baileyi | reverse complement strand
GATAGATAGATAGATAGATAGATAGATAGATAGATAGATAGATAGATAGATAGATAGATAGATAGATAGATAGATAAATGAGGGATGGAGGGATGGATAGAGGGATAGAGGGATGAATAGATAGTGGGATAGAGGGATAGACAGATAACAGAGGGATAGACAGATAACAGAGGGATAGACAGATAACAGAGGGATAGACAGATAAACAATGATAGCTAGCTAGATGATAGATAGATAGATAGATAGATAGATAGATAGATAGATAGATAGATGGATGGATGGATGGATGGATGGATGGATGGATGGATGGATGGATGGATGGATGGATGGATGGATGGATGGATGGATGGATGGATGGATGGATAGATAGATAGATAGGGATAGAGAGAGAGAGAGAGTGGGATAGATAGATAGAGGGATAGATAGCGATATAGAGGGATAGACAGGATAGTGGGATAGACAGATTGTAGAGGGATAGATGAAAGAGAGAGAGAGAGAGAGAGAGAGAGAGAGAGAGAGAGAGAGAGAGAGAGATGAGAGAGGGATAGACAGATGATAGACGATAGACAAAGAGAGAGAGAGAGAGAGAGAGACAGACAGACAGACAGACAGACAGACAGACAGACAGACAGACAGACAGACAAATGGATGGGTGAATGATAGGTAGATAAATAGATTTTTTTTTAGATACATAGTGCCACACAATGCCACTCAGATACTGAACTTATTATGGAAAAGATGTCATAAAGCAGGAACTGATATGTAAATACAGCCCTATGCTTAATGCAGATTGAATTTACAGTGAAGCGAAGGTGGGACAACTTTCAATAAAGCTGGTGCTTCTGAGAGAAAAATCACAGCAGGGCCTGCCTGAGACACTGTCACACATAGCCACCAAATTTAGAGATGCTGGAGACATGAGGATGGGGTGGGACCACTACATTTTGCCCCTGACATTATCTGTGCCTCATACAGAGGGTCCTCAACCCCAATTGGGACTGGAATTTTGGTCATAAGTCATGAAAGTTTTAAGTCAAGACACCTATAGAACTGGGCCCAAATTTACAACTCTTTACAGAGCCGCGGTGGCGCAGTGGTTAGAATGCAGTACTGCAGGCTATTTCTGCTGATCACCGGCTGCCAGCTGTTTGGCAGATCGAATCTCACCAGGCTCAAGGTTGACTCAGCCTTCCATCCTTCCGAGGTCGGTAAAATGAGGACCCAGATTGTTGGGGGCAATATGCTGACTTTGTAAACCGCTTAGAGAGTGCTGTAAAGCACTATGAAGCGGTATATAAATCTAAGTGCTATTGCTATTTTAGTTAAAGAAGTAGGAAATTGAAGTTGTTTTGAAAATCCTGCCTTCTTTCTTTAAAATGTAGTTGATGTTCTTCAAGAATATTGAAGAAAAGAATTCTTCACATTAAAATTAGGTGAATGTGATGAAATTAACCACAGTTGTTTACAGTGAGGAGATTTACACTATGTGGGAATGATTAACTCTAGAGCTTCTTTCTGTTAAATTATATATTAATTGTTCAGCTTACAGTGTTTAGGATTGGCTGGTTGGAGATTTGTGTTGTTTTCTTCAGGTTCCTTAGATGTCATTGTAATTAAATTATAGAATTTTCTGCAACTTTGTCTTTTTCAAAGCTCAGAATACAAATTCAGTTTGACCCTCATTATAACATATCTATTAGTTGGCAAGGATACTTTGAGGTAAACATTTTATTCTCTTACTTCCAGTATTTTTTTAATCTATTGTTGGCATAATTCTTCTCTTGTATTTCCAGCAGTTGAATGAATTTTGGAGAGGAAAAAAAAAACCCACTACAAAGACAAATGACTCCAATTGAAGTGTAAAATGCAGAAAACCCAAACCTCACATCTTTTTGCTGCTTAAATCTGCCTGCTACAAACTACAGTTGTATAAAGTTGACAGGGAAGGAAGGGAGGGAGGGAGGGAGGGAGGGAGGAAGGAAGGAAGGAAGGAAGGAAGGAAGGAAGTTTCTTGGATTTGGGTAATTATGTAATTAATAGTATCTATGAAAAAAAATATTGTCAGCTCTTGACCATTTTAGTTCTATCTTAATTTGATCAGGAGAAATGAAACCTCTCCCCTAGTGGACTTTCTGAATTGCCTTTTATTTTATTTATTTATTTTATTTTATTTATTTGTTTGTCAAACATGTACAAGATAGCAGGTATAGGTATAAACATAAACATAATCAAAGTGAATACAGATAGATGAGGACAATAGGACAGTAGGACAGGGACGGTAGGCACGCTGGTGCGCTTATGCACGCCTTTCTTTCCTTGTCTTTTCTTGTCTTCAGTATTTCCTTGTCTTCCTTGTCTTCAGTATCCTCTTCAGTGGACTTCAGTGTCCACTTATTGCACATGACTTCAATTGGAATTCCAGAAAGATGGCATTCTTATGGGCTGCTCTTTATCAGACTTGATTTGATGCCTTCTGCGTGTACTAAAGCCTGCAGAAGGCATAAAGAACTGTATGAAGTGGGAGCAGGGTTTACTCCTTTACTACAACCACACTTTTAATCCAAAGAAAGTATGGGGAGAAAAACAAAAGCCATCCAAAGTCTGATTTTAGCCCGATATTAATTATAGATCTGCCCCGAAGAAAACCAATTAGCCCTTTGTAACTCAATCATGACTTTGCAATGAATCAAACCTCTCCTTGTCTTCTGG
Source organism: Thermophis baileyi (assembly GCA_003457575.1). Taxonomy (NCBI): domain Eukaryota; kingdom Metazoa; phylum Chordata; class Lepidosauria; order Squamata; family Dipsadidae; genus Thermophis; species Thermophis baileyi. Next base: position 633,746 of record QLTV01001322.1, on the reverse strand, counting down.
CTTCTCATTAACGGCTCTAACAAGGTCAGGGGACCAGCCGGCTTGGAATCAATTGCTCCATTTCCTGTCCAAAGAAGTGATCTCCAGGACTTTCATAGAATTAAAGATTAGTGGCATTTAGCAATGTGATTTATTGAGGAAATTTGAACTAATTTAGCAGGAAGTACATGCCCAACTACTAATAGTAGCTGTTGGTCATAAATCTTAGGAGGAGGGTGCTACTAATAACCACATGCTCTAGCTTGATAGTTGCTGTGGTGCTGTCTTCAAGCAAGAGTCTTATTATTCTACTCCTCTTCCTTGGATTTTTGCTGAGTTGCTATCCACAAAGGATGAAGTGATTATTCAATTTACTGAAGAACATTAAAAAAACAACAACACTGGGATGTGCAAGCTTACTATTTTGCAAGGGAGATAGGAACATGCACAGAATTACAGAATAACAGAGTCAGAAGGGACCTTGGAAGTCTTCTAGTCCAAGCCCCCGCCCAAGCAGGAGACCTTGTACCAGTGATGGGTTCTAAATCCCATCGCTACCGGTTCGCATGCGCAGAAGCATCCGGGCGGGTGGGCGGAGCCTCCCACCACTGCTGCTACCAGTTCGTAGAACTGTACTGTACCGGTAGCAACCCACCGCTGCCTTGTACCATTTCAGACAAATGGCTGTCCAATCTCTTCTTAAAAACCCGAGAACACCCATAGGATCTTCTGCTTCCCTGCTCTCTCTACTTTCAACTCATTTTCTCCTTGGTTTTCTCCTTTTTGGCTTCCTGCCTGAGCCCATGACACATAGATTCTCAATCTGCATTAAGTTTTTACAGTGCCTTCCATTGCAGAGGACTCATGTACCACTTAACAGGAGATAATTTGTCTTGAGGAATCTGAATGTCTCCATAATTTTTCTGTTGATGCTGTGATGATATACCGCATGCATCCAGAGGCTCTTCATTAATGTGCTCGCTTCTAAGTCCTTGAGTCAGCAGAAAAGTTAGGTCAGCATAAATTGTCCTGCCTTGACAGCTAAACCCTATTCTGCCTCACTAATGAGGTTGGCAAGTGTCCTTTCACCTGTAGAACACGACAACTTCAGGAAATCAATTTGTGGATCCTCATGGCTTCATTTCCCCTCTACCGAGCATGGTCTTTTCCATAAGAAAAATGGGAGGGATTGGAGAACTGTATATGAATGTTTCATTCCTTTCAAGTAGCCTAAGTGAAAAGTTACAGGAGTGGAAGCTTTCCACCTTGTGTAGCACAAGGTTAGGTCTCCCGAGAGACCTGTGGTCCTCAACACAATTCCAACGCTCTTTCAAAAGAGAGTTAAACCTAAGCATATAAGGAGCCCACAGAATGTCTAATTTTTGGAACTGCAAATGCCCCTGGGAAGTGTCTGGTTTTTTCCTACACTCCAAGCCAAAATGGTGGTGGACAGTTGGGCCTAGCAACAGAAGAGTGAGGACAATGCCTGCAGCAGCTGGAGGTGACCAATGCCCTAACTTTAACAACTACGTAGTTGGGAAAGCAGCTTGCATCATTGTCTCAAAAGACAGAAAGCAGTACTTTAAAGCTCAAACAACTACATATTATATGCATGGCATGAGTCCAGGGTACTTGAGGAACCATCTCACCCCATTGGGACTGGCCTGCCCCACAAATGCCACCAGAGGAGGCATGCTGTGGGCCCCTTCGGTCAAGGACTTCTGGCTGGTGGGGTCCAGGAGGAGGTCTTTCTCTGTCATGGCTCCGGCCTTCTGGAACATCTCACTCTCTGATGAGAGATTGGCTCCCATCCTCCTGACCTTCTGCAGGAGCCTCTCTCTGCCAGATGGCTTGGGGACCTAATGGAGGAACATCACCTTTGAGGTGTTTGATGAATTAAAAGGCATTCTCACCTGCCCACCCTCGTGCATCCTGTTCCCTCCCTCCCCATCTTTTAACTACATGTTATAGCAATAGCATTAGCACTCAGACTTATATACTGCTTCATAGAATAGAATAGAATAGAATAGAATAGAATAGAATAGAATAGAATAGAATAGAATAGAATAGAATAGAATAGAATAGAATAGAATAGAATAGAATAGAATAGAATAGAATAGAATAGAATAGAATAGAATTTTTTATTGGCCAAGTGTGATTGGACACACAAGGAATTTGTCTTTGGTGCATATGCTCTCAGTGTACATAAAAAGACAAGATACATTCGTCAAGAATCATAAGGTACAACACTTAATGATTGTCATAGGGTACAAATAAGCAATCAGTGCTTTTACAGCCCTCTCTAAGCAGTTTACAGAGTCAGAATATTCCCCCCAACAATCGGTCCACATTTTACCGACCTCAGAAGGATGGAAGGCTGAGTCTACCTTGAGCCTGGTGAGATTTGAACTGCCAAATTACAGGCAGCCGGCAGTCAGCAGAAGTAGCCTCCAGTACTGCATTCTAACCACTGTGCCATCTCGGCTTTCTTATCTTGATTGGATTTCTAATGTTATGCTTGGGAATGGGAAGATATTTATTTGTTAATATTTTAATACTGGAAGCCACCCAGAATAATTTGCTACAAGATGGGTGGCAAATACATTCAATAAATAAGTAAGTACGTATGTACGTATGTACGTACGTACGTACGTACGTACGTACATATGTACACTTGGAATACTGCATCTAGTTTTGGTCGCCTTAATGTAAAAAAGATGTTGAGACTCTAGAAAGAGTGCAGAGAAGAGCAACAAAGATGATTAGGGGACTGGAGGCTAAAACATATGATGAATGGTTGGTGGAATTGGGTATGTCTCATTTGATGAAAAGAAGGAATAGAGGTGACATGATAGCCGTGTTCCAATATCTCAGAGGTTGCCACAGAGAGAAGGGAGTCAAACTATTTTCCAAAGCATCTGAAGGCAGGACAAGAAGCAATGGATGGAAATTAATCAAGGAGAAGTGACCTAGAACTAAGGAGAATTTTTCTGACAGTTAGAACAATTAATCAGTGGAGCAACTTACCTACAGAAGCTGTGAATGCTCCAACACTGGAAGCTTTTAAGAAGAAATTGGACAACCATTTGTCTGAAATTTATTTATTTATTTATTTGTTGCATTGTTATGCCGCCCAACTCCCAAGGGACTCTTGAAATGGTATAGTGTTTCCTGCTTGAGCAGGGGGTTGGACTAGAAGACCTCCAAGGCCCCTTCCAACTCTGTTATTCTATTCTATTCTAAAGTCAGTCAGTCAGTCAATCAATCAGTTTTTAGGCTGAGAGGTGAAGGCAACCTCACGAAGACATGTCATTTAAAAGTATTCATGGGGCAACCAAAGCTGCAGTTGAATGTGAAAATGAAGCCTACAAAAGTTTGTTGCCGAATTTGTGGGTTCACTAAAGTATCTTTTCCAAGAGGTCAGTTCCTGTTCGTCCTTTCATAAATGTGACTGGTTTTATACATCCATGCCAATTCCTTTGATGACCGTGTTGCATTGCATGCTGGCGGTTGTCGAGAGGGCCATGGCAAGTTGGCTGAGCATCTAACCAAACTCTATTCATTTGCACGTGTCAATCAGAGAGACCAGATGTGCTTAGATGGAGAAAATTATTGACAAGCTGAAATAATTGACATTTAAATTGCATGCTGTCTCAGACACAAACAGCCAAAGCTAAAATATGACATTTACTTCTAATCTTTGTTGGAATGATTGGGGAGAGGAATATTGGCTGACTTCTAAAAGCACTTCTTTTGGTATTAAAAATGGCATTTCATATAACTGTTATCATATTTTGAAAAGTGTTAAAAACAGGTTAGACAGCAAATTATTCTCGGAATATTTCTTTAAGTATAAACACATGTATCCTAACCTGTTATTTGCTTCCCTTTACTTTGATCATATATCTGGAGCTTCTTAATGACCAAATGTTTTCAAACCCAAATCGTTTGCTTTATACATGTGCAGGTCATGTCATTCATGTTCTTTTCTCTCAAAAGACTGTGACTTCAAGACTGCTTTCCCTGCCTAAGAGTCTGTTCTGCATGAAGGACTGTAAGTTTATGCAATATTTTCCACTGCAAGCAGCCTAGGAATTGCAATCTGGGTATCAGATGGTTCCCATATGTGAGGAGAAGTTCCCCCAGGTGTAGGCTTTCATCAGAGGTGGTATTCAGCCGGTCCAGACTGGTTCGGGCGAACCGGTAGCGGAAATTTTAACTGGTTCGGAGAATCGGCAAATACCACCTCTGCCCACCACTGGCTTTCATCCTTCACAAAGGAGACAAGCTTCTTTCTTTTTACATCAAAAGGATGAGAAAAAGAACCAGAATGACACAGCTCCAATTTGCCACTATATGGTGTTCTCATTTGGAGTATTGGATGGAATTCCGATATTGTTATTTCAACTGTCTTCTGAATGTATTTTACTAATCTGAGCTCTGAGAAACTTATTTGTAGGATTTGCAACTTCCAGCCCAGGTCACTATTAAGAATGCTCAACAAGGTTGCTTTGTAAACATTTATATAATATGTGAAAATTAGAAACAGAGAAGTATGATGTATGTAATCAGAATAATCAAACTTCGCTGTCGCAGATTTCATCACCAAAGATACTACAACTTCCTTTGTGGTGGAAATACATACCTCTACACCAGGGGTGTCAAACTCGCGGTGTCACGGCGGTGTCACATGATGTATCGTGATTTCCTCCCCCCTTCGCTAAACTGGGTGGGGGCGGGGCCAGCATGTGATGCATCTGGCCCGAGTGACAGCCCTGCTCTACACAGTTAAAGCAGCTGCCTCAGAAGCAACTGAACAACTTTTCCCTGCTCTGAGTTTGGATTTTAACACTCAGCTCTAAGAGGTAAGTTCACATTCAATGTGAACATTTTGTCTCCTGTAGCAATATGGATGTCAGAGTTTTGATCTGCCTGTCAACAGGATCTTCTAAGGCAGTGTTGGCGAACCTTTTCGGCACCAAGTGCCAAAACGGGAGCACGCGCGCATGGGGGGGGGAGCACCAGAAACCAGAAGAGCAGTTCCCTGGCGTGCATGTGCGTGCCAGAAAGCTGAGCTTTCGGTTTCTGGCACACATGCATGTGTGAAGACCAGCTGGCCGGCGCGCATATGCGTGCCGGAAACCGGACGCTCAACTTCCCATCATGCGCATGCGTGCCAGGAAGCTGCTCTTCCTGTTTCCAGCACTCCCGCGTGTGCGAAGACCAGCCGGAACCCGGAAGAGGAAAGGGCGATGGCTGGTATGCTCGGAGAGATGGCTCTGGGTACCACTTCTGGCACGCGTGCCATAGGTTCACCATCACTGTTCAAAGGCAAGAAGTTGATGCCATGGAAGGCTACAGGAATGGTCTGCTGCAGTCATGGCCTGTGTGAAGCTAAGACCATCTCAAAAGCACTGCAGATGTTCCCTAGTTGGGTAATGAAACATCTGCAAGAAAACAGCCAATCTCAGAGAGCACCAAGGACCCTAGAGTTCAACCTTGAGCTACAAATATGGCATCTCCAAAGCTCCAAACAGCAGTTACCAGTCAAGCTCCACCCCTTGTCAAAGAGCATGATTCCCCAAATATCACTCTTTTGGTTGGCGGTGAACATCTTTTGCCATGATCTGTCTTCCCATCTGATGGACTTGTTGCACTAATGGAGTGGTGGAGCAGGAGTTCAAGAGCTGCGGTGGCGCAGTGGTTAGAGTGCAGTACTGCAGGCTACTTCTGCTGATCACCAGCTGCCAGCAGTTTGGCAGATCGAATCTCACCAGGCTCGAGGTTGACTCAGCCTTCCATCCTTCCGAGGTGGGTAAAATGAGGACCCAGATTGTTGGGGGCAATATGCTGACTCTGTGAACCACTTAGAGAGGGCTGTAAAGCACTGTGAAGTGGTATATAAGTCTAAGTGCTATTGCTATTGCTATTTCTAAGGCAGGTGAGACTTCAGAAGAACCATCCAAGAGAATCCCAAGGAGGCTTCCACGGACTTCCAGATGCCAGCTGCAGGTTCAGTCAAGACAGAGCAGCACTAATGATGTTACCTAATTTACCTAATGAAATGTCTGCAAGAAAACAACCAAGCTCAGAGAGCACCAAGGACCCCTCAGCCTCAGCCTTGGAATTAGAAAACTCAACCTCTCCTTGAACCAGGAGCAGAGGTGGGTTCCTCCCGGTTTGGACCGGTTCGCCTGAACCGGTAGTGACCCACTGGTGATGTCACGATGATGTCACGGATCCGATCCGTGGACGCCGCCATCTTTTTTTTGAATTTTTTTTTTTGAATTTTTATTTTATTTTTTCTTCTGAGCATGCACAGAAGCTGGGTTTACGGCACTGCGCATGCATCGCCATCTTGTTTTTGGTCTTTTTTTATTTTATTTTTTAAATTTGCACTTTGCATGCGAGTGCGTGCTTTGCACACGCGCGCCCACGAGGCGTGGCCACGCGGCACGGGAGGAAGCGAACCGGCAGCGAGGTAAGTTAGAACCCACCCCTGGACTGGAGCCATCTAACTTCATCTCTCCAAAACTCCTGTGAAGGTAGGAACAATTGAAATGGGGCATGATCCGGAAATAAATGTGAATTGTGCCTTTTGCTTTATCCAATGAAGGTTTTTTTTTTTTTAGGAAAGTTAAAAGAAAGATTAATTAGATGATGCACTTCATCCTCCCACTCTGATACCAGATAGGAAAGTGTCCCTTACCTTTAAGGAGGTTGATAAGAAACCCATCCTGATTTACAGTGAGCTGCTTCCACCTGAAATAGCTGTAAATTTCATGGCCTGGTTTTAGAACAAGTGTTTCAATTATGGTTGTCATTAAGAGGAAGGGGGAAGTGATAAAAGGAAAAGGGAATCAATAGTCAGTCCCAAGCAAACTACTAGCTTTTTGTTTTGACAAAAAGCAATAGAGAAAGGGTTGGTGTGCGTGTATGTTTTAAAAAGAGATGAAGAAACAGCGGGAAGTTTTGGAGCCCTGGCTTATCATGAGATCCCTCATTTATTGCTCGGGTTGAAGATGCAAACATCCCGGGAATAAAGATATTTTCTGTATGTATGCATGCATGTATTTATTTATTTGTAAAATTTATTAGCTGCTCATCTTACCACTTGGTAACTCTGGGCAGCTTACAATATTAAAAGATAAAACTGTATAAAACCTAATAATATAAATACAGTACTATAAAAATAATAACAGATGGGGGGGGAGATAATAGGATGAGAGGGTGGGATCTGTTGTTAATCTATCAACCACCCCAAATGTGATACTCCTTTGTTGGAGGCCCAAGCCAGCTGCAGAGCCAGGTCTTTAAGCTCTTACAAAAAGTCAAGCTGGTTGGGGCCAACCTTACTCTGGGGTGGGGGCAAGATGTTGGAAAGAGTAGGCACAATGACCTTTTCCTGGACCCCGCCAGCCAGAATACCCTGGCCCATGGGGCCCAAGTATGCCTCCTCAGCCGGCACGAGTGGAGTGGGCCAATCCCATTGAGATGAGACAGTCCTTCAAGTAGCCTGGACCCATGCCCTGAAGGGCTTTAAGGGTGATTACCACCACTTTGAATTGTACCCAAATTTGGCAGCCAGTGCACCTCACAGAGCAGTGGTGTTAAATGGGCCACCCTAGGGATCCCCAAAACTGCCAGGCTGCTGCACTCTGCATCAGCTGTAGCTTCCCAAGATATGGTGGACAGGACAATGTCACAGTAGAAGGCAGAGAAAAATAGCCCAATAAGTGAAAAATATATACGGTACAGGAAACATGAATGAAATATTTCTCTCTCTCTCTCTCTCTCTCTCTCTCTCTCTCTCTCTCTCTCTCTCTCTCTCTCACTCTCACTCTCACTCTCTTTCTGAGAGAGAGGGGGGCAGAGGGAGGGAGGGAGGGTGTGAGATTGTTTTTTTGATGGGGCGGCGGCCACGGAGATATACAAGCTTTCCCTCCCTGACGTT
>QLTV01001322.1:577570-605268 GCA_003457575.1 Thermophis baileyi | reverse complement strand
ACCGTCACTGCTATTAAGCCTAGTTTCACCCAGTTTATATGTGTACTTTTGGTTTTTCTTACCTAAGTGTAGGATTTTACTTTTCTCTACATTGAATTTCATTTTATTAGATAGGGCCCAGTGTTCAAGTCTGTCAAGATCCGTCTGGATCCTGAGCCTGTCCTCTGGGGTGTTAGCTATTCCTGCCAGCTTAGTGTCATCTGCAAATTTGGTAAGTTCCTCTTCTATTCCCTCATCTAAGTTGTTTATGAAGATATTGAAGAGTACTGGGCCTAAGACGGAACCTTGTGGTACCCCACTGCTTACTTCTCTCCATGTAGACTTCGACCCATTGACCTCTGTTCACAGTAGCAGGAGAGATGGTGAATCTCTCAAGGAACAGACTTATGGTTCAGCTGCAGAAAACCATGTGATCCACCCAGTCCTCTCCCAATGTGTGGATTGTTTAAAGCCAGAGGGACAATGGGGTGTGGTCTCCATCTCCAAATTGTTGGTACAGCCAAAGGAGAAGAATAAGTTACAAAACAACTACAGGCCACACATTACACACAAATAAAACCTGCATTCTCATTCCATCTATGTAGTTGTGTGAAAAGGTTGGGAATACAAATTTTCCTCTTTTTTTAAAGTGCAGCTGGTAGTTCGGGATTATTCACTTTATTGAAGATATGTCCCAGCTCTTGAAAATAAAAACAGATGACTTTTTCTCCCTCTATGTTCTGCTCCAGCGGCCCCTATGAACTGTTCCAGATGGGGTTTTCTCCCCTTTTATCACTTACGGTGAAAGAAACTAATGAGTTTCAGGAAATTCAGAATATTCCTCCCCCCCCCCATTCTTCTTTTTGAAAGGAACGAGTTAGAAGATTGAGACCCTGAGATATGCAAAGACATGGGGGAATAGCTGGCCTATCATGAGGGTGCTGCAGATGAAATCTCATCCATTATGCAGAAATCAAACAGCAATCAATTGGTCTTGTATTCCCTCTTCTGCCGTTAAGCATGAAGAAAAAAACCATGCACTAAAAGAGAGTTTGTAATTCAGGATGAATAACATTGCCAACAAATTTCTGGAGCTCTTGCTACTTCTTCTTCATAGGATAAGTTTCTTGGGCTATAATTCTTTTTCTCTCTTCCTGTCTCATAATCCAATGAGCCTCTACAAACTCCTGAAGAACAAAGCAATCTCCCTTTCTCCAGCTCTCCCTCTAGACAATCTCACACAGGATTATCTTGCTGTCATCCTTGGCAAGTTGGGCTTTGCTCGGTGTAAAATAATACTGTGGATGCAGAGGTGGTATTCACTTACCTTCCCTACCGGTTCGCAAATGTGAGCGCCCGTCCACGCATGCGGACGGCCTTCCATGCATGCATTTTGCTCGTGCGCACGGCTTGCACGCATGCGCGGGGCTTCAAAATGTGCCTAAACAGGACGGCATAGCACCGGGGTGGGTGGGCGGGGGCGGGCCCACCCGCAGCTTGCTACTACCGGTTCACCTGAACTGGAAAAATACCACCTCTGCGTGGATGCACAGAACGAGAGGCCCCAATTTGGGCCACAGTTTATTTTGAATCTGGAGTATTTCTTTGATTGTCTGTTCCTTTAGCTGACTCTGTCTTTTTAAACGTACTACATTGCTAACATGGCTTGATAGAATAACAACTCCCGATTAAAGCAATTGTATACGATCGTATCCAGACAGGTAAACCTACCAAGAAGAAAACCAAAGCTTTTTTTCTCTCATTAAAATATGTTTCAGAATAAGAGGACTGTGGTGTGCACTGAAGCAGAGAAGAAGTGAAATCCTGCTTAATAGAATAAGAGAATAACAGAATTGGAAGGGACATTGGAGGTCTTCTTGCTCTAGCAGGAAACCCTACACCTGTGATGGCGAACCTATGGCACGCATGCAAGAGGTGGCACGCAGCGCCCTCTGGTGGCATGCAAGCCATTGCCCCAGTTCAGCTCCGCTGTGCATGCGCGCGTGCCTCCTGCCAGCCAGCTGGTCTTCGGGTCTCTGCCGCACATGCGCAGGCGGTGGGGCACATGTGGGGGGCTGTGAGTGCATGTGGGGGCAGGGGGCGTGCGGGGAGCATGTGCACATGTGCAGGGGGCAGGGCATGTGCGGGGGATGCACGCGCATGCACGGGGGTGGGGCATGTGCACAGGGTGGGGTGCATGCATGGGGGTGGGGCGCATGTGGGGTGTGTGAGCATGCACAGGGGGTGTGAGGCATGCGCAGGGGACAGGACGCATGTTGGGTTTGTGCACACATGGGGGCAGGGCACATGCACGGGGGCGGGGTGCATGTGCAGAGGGGGGGGGGCGTGCGGGGGGGTGGGGCGGATGTGGGGTGTGTGAGCATGCACAGGGGGTGTGAGGCATGCGCAGGGGACAGGACGCATGTTGGGTTTGTGCACACATGGGGGCAGGGCACATGCACGGGTGCGGGGTGCATGCACGGGGGCTGCACGTGCATTGCATTTTGGGGGTTTGGGCGCGCACGTGCATTTGCACGCATGCACGCTTTGGGCACTCGGTCCGGAAAAGGTTAACCATCACTGCCTTATACCATTTCAGACAAATGATTGTCCAATCTCTTCTTGAAAACCTCCTTTGATGGAGGTTTGATGGAGTACCCACAACTTCTGAAGGCAAGTCCTTCCATTGATTAAATGTTCTCACGATCAAGAAATTTCTCCTTAACTTGATGTTTCTTAGAGAACATAAAAACTAGGAAAGAAATGAAAGAATGATACAATGGCATTACTGAATCACAAAGTCAATTCAGAGAAAGAGTAGGTTGCCTCCCCCACCACCACCACATGGGCAACTACATGGTTTTATACTCATTGACAACCTTTCTCAAAACACACACACACAATCCAAAATGAGCACTTTTTCAGGGGACAGAATTTCACTCCATCCTTTCATTCTGTTGTCCCTTCTGATGTGCATTATGCTTTCCTGCCTGCGTTCGGTTTATATTTTACTTGTTATTCTGTTTTCCTAGTTCAATTATTTATGATTTTGTTTCGAATCCAGGCTAAGCTGTCTTCGTTCTCTCTTATTATTGTATGAGCTGTCTTTTGTATAGAAAATAGAAAACAATAACATGCCATAATGAAAAAGAAATAGTACAAATTACTGTGCGAAGGGGAGGGGATGGATGGATGCCCTGATCAAGGTTTCATTTTTAAAAATATTCAGGCATGTTTCAAATCCCCAGATTTTAGCAATAGCAATAGCAATAGCACTTAGATTTATATACTGCTTCATAGTGCTTTACAGCACTCTCTAAGCGGTTTACAGAGTCAGCATATTGCCCCCAACAATCTGGGTCCTCATTTTACCGACCTCGGAAGGATGGAAGGCTGAGTCAACCTTGAGCCTGGTGAGATTCGATCTGCCAAACTGCTGGCAGCCGGTGATCAGCAGAAGTAGCCTGCAATACTGCACTCTAACCACTGCGCCACCGTGGATTTTAATTCCAAAACCCCTGAACCAGTGTGGCCAATGATAAGAAGTGATGATAATTACAGTTCAAAACATTGAAAGGATCCCAGATTGGTCTATCTAGGTCTAAGGAAATAAAATCACATCTTGTCTGATTCTTTATTTGTGTCAAAGCACCTACGAATTATAGACATATAATATTCAACACTGAGCAAAGAAAATAGATCATAGACATATAAAACATGTAAAAAATGTGTAGAATAAATAGAATTAAAACTAAATGACAACATTTTCTTTCTCCAGCATGAGATCTCCCTCTGTACATATTGAAGGACATTGTATGCACCATAGCATCTGTGAGATGGATTGTACTTCTCTACATTCATACCAGTAGTGGGTTCTAAAACCTTTTGCTACCAGTTCGCATGCGCCCTCGCGTGTGACGCTTCTGCGCATGCGCAGAAGTGTTCCTGGTGGGTGGGCGGAGCCTCCCACTGCCGGCGCTACCGGTTCACAGAACCGGGCTGAACCAGGAGCAACCCACCACTGGTGACGCTTCTGTGCATGCGCAGAGGTTTCTGCACATGCGCAGAAGCATCCCGGGTGTGTGGGCGGAGCCTCCTGCCTCCACTACCAGTTTGCCAAACCGGGCCGAACCGGGAGCAACCCACTGCTGATTCATACAAAGTATCTTCTATAGCCCCATTTTCTTAGATTGTATAGATATGTTGTCTGATACCTGCAAGATAATGAAGCAATATCTCAGCTGGATAAACTCTTTTCTTCTCTAGATGGCACCCATTTCATGAGAAGGTTCCCATAACATTCCCCAATCTCGGTCTTCCAGATCTAATATTTTTTGCCTGAACCTCTCAAAATCCAAATCCATCTCAAACTTCTCCCCCTCTCATCCTTTTTTTGTGAGTTGCACCAGTAGGTCTTGCAAATTTGACAGCCAGATTGACTGCCAGTTGAAATATCTGGAATCTGTTCCATCCAGTAAATGCTATGCACCGTTATCATTTAAATGATAGGATGGAGGCTGGGGCTCTCCCAGAGGCCTTTAGTTGTGTTGGCCTAGAAACACGAGTTATTCCTCCTCTTAATTTATCTCACCTTGAGTGCAAATGATTATCTAACCAACCAGCTCTGGAAGATCCTGTTTTGCTATAAGTAATCATCTTTGGGATTTGTGTAATAATCTCCATACTCCTGCCAGTTCTTTATCAGCTAGACGGATTTCTTTTCAAGAAGAAATGCAAGAATTGATTCACAGTTAGAAGGTGCTCTGCGGGGAGCTGTCTGCATGAAGCAGGCCTTGGAGATAGGTCTTCAAAACTTTTTGCTCTTCTTCAAAAGGCATGCAGAGATGTGAGTTTGAAGCAGGACTATTAAATTTGGTCTGCAAACAGTTGATTTTGGCAGCCCAGATTAGTAACTCTGAATTGCTTTATTTAAGCAGTCTAATGGCATTGATGACACTTAGGTAGAGTTGCAGAAATCCAGATAATTATTCTACAGTATGCTGCTGTCCAGAGAATTCTTATAACTCATTTATTCTACAATAGCTCTGGTTTGAGAGCATAGATCATCAATCTATTCCTCTGTTATTTTATACTTCTAGTGTTCAAGGCTCCTGGAGAATGGAAGTTGGACATTTTTAAGAAGAAACTGGAGAGTTTTTAAGTTTAAAAACTTTAAGTTAAAGTTTTAAGAAGACAACCATTTGTCTGGAATGATATAGGGTCTCCTGCCTGAGCAGGGGGTTGGACTAGAAGACCTCCAAGGTCCCTTCCAACTCTGTTATTCTGTTATAGATCTCTGTTCCTGAAATGCAGGCCTAGGCAGATCCAGAACAAGTCAAATCCAGGTTAGACAAATATCTCTTTCTTCACATGGACTTTAGATGGAAGCAAAGAGATGTAGGAAACTGAATTAGTTGCCATCCAGATTTTTGGAGCTCCTGAATGATAGGCTTAGCAACCTTTCAACTCACATGTAACTCTAAGCTCTGGCCTCAATGGATCATCCCAGTTGGGCTATAGAAAGATGTTATTTCAGCAGGGAGTTAAATCCATCAGAATCTTTACAATTGGGCAAAGCACGTTTCAAATTAAGCTCTACCTCTTTGAAGAGTCAAGAAAGACTTTAGGCGAGTCCTCACCTAAATCTTTCACTTTGGTTTCTGAGCAAGCTCCGAGGGCCAACCTTTAAGTCCAAAGTTACCAGGAAACCACAAATCACCTTCTGGGGAATTTGTCTCCAATCTTGTCTTCATCTACGTTTTCAAGAAAGTATTGTAAAAAAAAAATAATCTGTGGGAATTTCCCCCACCTCCCCCCCAAAATAAAATAATATCAGTTGTAATGGAATACTTCAGAATCTGGATGGCAGAGGTGGGTTCCTCCCAGTTTGGACCGGTTCGCCTGAACCGGTAGGAACCCGCTGGTGACGTCACAGTGACATCATGGATCCGGTTTGGTCAGTGGCAGTCCATGCACGCCGCCATCTTTTTTTTGGATTTTATTTTATTTTTTGAAAAAAAAAAAACTTTTTTGGAATTTTTTTGGAATTTTTTTTTCTTCTGTGCATGCACAGAAGCTGAATTTCCAGCACTGCACATGCATTGCCATCCTGTTTTTGGCTTTTGGGGGGAATTTTTTTGATTTTTCGGCACTGTGCATGCGCGTGCGTGCGCGGGAGGAAGCGAACCGGCAGCGAGGTAAGTTAGAACCCACCCCTGCTGGATGGCTGTATTATTCACCAGGTCTACTATCATCCTTCAAAAATGTTCCTCAGCTCAAAAATTGCATTACAAAATTGAATCTTTGGGGAAACAATAGATGAAAGATTTTGCAGTTTTTTAACTAATCTATAAGGAATTGCAAAAAAATAAATAAATACAAATAATGTTTGAATGCCACCGGGATGCAGGCTAGCTTGAAACAAATGACCCAAAATACAGTCTATGTAGACAAGGACCGATGTTTTGCATTAATCAAATCTCTTGCATTTATTTGCATTCGTATAATTCATGACAGGTCTGTGTCCAGAGACCAACCTATCAGCATGTTAACATAATCATTCTCTTTTCTCTCAGAGACCTTCAGCAAGGAAACACTCCACAGATTCAAAACACCAGAAAGGCAGAAACAGGAAGGAAGAGCAGTCTCGTCATCTCTCCCGTGTTTGCTTTCCTCTTTGGAAAAATAAAAATAAAAATAAACCAGTCCCTTGTTGCACACACCGCCAAACACCAAACAAGATGACCATGTCTCATGAATAACTAAAGCTGACTTGGAATAATGATTTTGCAAACCTCTTTTCTGGTCGAGTCATGACTATTTCTGAGTCATGACCGATTTGATGGGGTTTCCCCCCCCCATGGTTGTTAAACAGATCACTGCAGTTGTTAAGGCAGGGGTGTCAAACTTGATTTCATTGAGGGCCACATCAGGGTTGTGTTTGACCTCAGGGGGCCAGGGTGGGCATGCTGGCATGACAAGGGTGGGCGTGGTCAGCTTGATGTCACTTGTGTCAGGGGGCACCTGAGGTGGCCCAGGTGGGGCTGGGGGGATCCTTCTGCAGCCTCAGTGTCATGCCCCTGTCAGAGTCTGACTCTGCGGTGGAAGATGAGCTGGAACAAGAACTGACAGCGAGTGAGAGGGCAGCTCTGTTGGCCTTGGAGGAAACTGGGGAAGGGTAGAGTAAGTCCAGGCAAGGCTGTTCAGAATACTTAAGGAGACGCTGTGGGGCGGGGCATTTGTTGGGAACAAACACTGAGTTGCTGAAGTGTTGCGTGCCGACGTTTGAACTTGCCAAGAGTCCTGGCATTCCTGTTGGCGTTCTGGACTAATTACCTGGATCTTTTGCTCCCTGAACTCCTTGATTTGCTCTTGTTTTGCCAAGTACATTTGGGATTTATTGCCGTGCAGCCTTGGTGCAGACAGCGCTGGGCTGGACTAATTGCGACCAGAGGCTGTTTGAGGTTTCCTTCCTTCCTTGTCAGAAGCTGGTGGGAAGGGTCACAAATGGTGATCACATGACCCCGGGACATTGCAATCATCGCACATGCCTATTGGTTACCAAGTGCACAAATTTAGATTGCGGTGATGCCGCAATGGTCATATGTGCGAGGGCTGGTCATAAGTCACTTTTTCAGTGCCATTGTAACTTTGAATGGTCACTAAATGAATGGTTGTGAGTTGAGGGCTGTCTATGTTCTATGCGTTCACTTTAGTCCTTTGAACATTATTTGAAACTTGCAGTTTTAATCTGCCACGGCTTCTACCACATGTTTGAATTTATGTTGTGCTACAGAGAAGATGAAACTTCTTTTTTCTCATTCCGGAACTGACTAGACTTCGACATAAGATGGGTGGCTATATAAATATTTTAAAAATAAATAAATAGTAAATAAATAAAAGATCCCACTCCAGAGATACTCAGAAGGCCGGATTAGATAGATGTTGGTTTGATCCAACAGGATGTTTCTCTATCCACAAAACCTTGACGATAAACTTACTGTCATATATGCCTGACACCATCAATCCAGTTAGGAAAAGGCTACATTTTTGATAGCCTTACATTTAAAAAAAAAGAAAAGAAAAAGAAATAGACACCATCAGCAACAAATATATCACTCTGGCATTGCACGGTTTACTCTTGGCCATCCGAACAAGGCACAGTCAGTTTTAAAAAATGCAGCTTTTCTCCAGAGACGAATTGCCTGCTAAAGTTTATTTGCTTCTGGTTTTGCTTTGTTTTCTTCCACCTCCCTGCAGCCCCGATGGACACCGAATGCCAGCAGCCATTTTCAGTGGGGTTCCCCTGATTAGTTCGTTGCATAAACAAGCTGGAGGTCAGCTGCCAGTTGTGCCTGGATCGGCTGTAGCTTGGCTGACATTTAACAGCCCCAAAGAGGCCCCAGACAGGTTGTCATTACACTGGACGAGCTGTAGCACCTGCAGAGGTCAGCCTGCAGAGAGAATACAAATCCCATCCTTCCCTGCCTAAAAGGATTCCCATTGCTGGCATGAGGCCTCACTCAGAATTCTTGCTTCTTTGCGTATGACTTTTATTTTTATTTTATTTTTAAATGCTAAGGTTTCAAATTCCTTTTTTTTTTTTGCTCAACTGTTATTAATATATTTATTTAAGCAGATTTATATAGCTTCCCAATTCACTCACTGGAACTCTGGGAAGCATGCCACATTTGTGCTTTCCGTTGTTTTAAAAAAAAATTCTAACCAAAAACTCCCCAAAACATTTTTAAAATCAAAACAAAACAAATTCTAAACATGATTTCTATCCAAAGACAATGAAAATTACATCCAAACACTCCACTTTCTTTTCTTTTTAATTTTGCAAAATATAGTATCCTATCTTATTTAGGACAATTAGTTTGCTCTTGCGTTTTACTTAATTTGGATGCCGTCTATATTCCCAAGAAATAAAAAGGAGAAATCCATTTAAAGGACCAAGATGGCATCTTTTTGGGGGGTGGAAAGGGGGAAAGAAAATTATCCAAATGGTTTTTTTTTCTTAAAATAATTTTTTTAGCAGAGAATATCAGCTTTTTTCCCCCCATCACAATTTCCCCAGCACATTTATTCTTTGATCCAGAAGAAAAGATCAAGGGAATAGAAGCAAGGGTGAAATATCCTTCTCATTGCTAAATAGTTTTTTCTGATTCTAAAATCATTGCCATTATTGTGTCAAATTAAGGGGAAAGGTGTTCTGGAGAATAAACAGGTATTATCTGTAATCTGCCTGTTTCAGCCATCCATGTGTGTGATGGGCTGTGCATTGATCTTGTGAGCGGTGTAAAAATCAAAATGTCAAATGTACTATTAAAAAAAGAAAAGAAATGTCAACCAATATAGTACTGTAGGAAATTAAGAAATAGCACCCATTAGTCACAAAGGATGAAGGGACTCAGGAAGGACTGGGTCATAGAAAAAAGACATTTCCCATTGAACCATTCTCCTTAAAGCACAGTTGGAACTAAATATTACTCAGAAGCACACGTCTCCTCATTGCACAATATAGGCCTTCAAAATATTTTGCAACAAAAATAAAAATCCATTGAATGTAACCTCACTATTTGAAAGAGCATGCAATAAATACAAAAGGTGTTTCCAAAACCCACAAGGGAATGGAAGTCAGAACCACCTGAAAAAGCAACAGACCCTGGACTGGGCTTCATCAGAATGGTCTCTGAAAGCTGGGCTACTCAGAAGTCCATATGCTGAACCAGGTTTGTGAGAAGATGGCACTTTGGTTAAGGCTGCTAGATCTGGGCTGGGAAAACCCAGAAGATCTCCAGATGAAAGTCAATATTGGAGTGATCCATTCTTAGCACGTAGAATAACAGAGTTGGAATGGACCTTGGAGATCATCTAGTCCAGGGGTGTCAAACTCAATTTCAGTGAGGGCCGCATCAGCATTGTGGGAGGAAAGGGGAGGTAAGCTCTCATCATCTGCTGCAGCTGAATGGACTTGTTTATAGCCAGTTCAAGGTCAACCATCCCAGTATACCAGATGGATGGCACCACCTGAAGATGCACCCCACATGACACCATGGGGGCTGGGGATTCAGCCAGGGTCCTTGTGGGGAGGGATTTGGGAATGCTTTCAATATGTAATTTTCGCACCTTTAGCCTCAGATCTTGCTTTTCTTTTGTTGCTATCAGTTCATACTCAGTAAAAGTACCTTTCTCTATAAACATGGAGTTGGGGTTTTCCTTTCTTGGGTTTTGAATGGAGGCACACCTGACATTAAGCAAGATCTGCTTTATCGGCCATCCCGGAGATAACTCTACCGTGGGGGCTGAACAAAAAAATGTCTAACCAGGGCAGCGACCAAGAGGACATGGGAGCTGCTGGGTCGACTCCCCCCCAGTCCTACCGCAGTCGGGAGAAGACCAAGTGGATGTCTGGACTGCAGCTTGAGGAGAAGCCAGTCCGAGCCAAATGGTCGTTGATCCCCCCCAGAGTAACAGCTGCCAGACGCCGGTGTGGAGAAGCTGCCTGGCAGGAAGCTGACAACGACGACCTCCTGCTGTCACAAGCCCTGCATCTACCTGCACAAAGCTCTTGAGAGTCGGAGAGCACATGAAAGGTATGCCTTGCCTGCTCGTGAGGAGTCTGAGGAAGCAGTGGGGAGAGCAGAGGCCTCAGCAACCCCAGAAGCGATTCCTAGATCTCAGGGCCAGCGCAGGCTGCAGGAATTCAAGCGGCGGCCGTAGCCCAGGCCCCCCAGGTGGGGGTGGTAGTTCCCCGGAGGCACCGAATTCCAAAGGTTCCTCAGTTGGGAGTAAAATACGGAGGGGATCCCAAGGCTCTGGGATACTTCCTAGCCCAAGTTTGGAATCACATGCAGGAGTATGGGGAGGATTTTTCTTCGGAGACAGCGAAAGTGCGGTGTGTCACCATGGCCCTGGAAGGGATTGCAGCTGAGTGGATGGTTGCCCTTCATAATGAGGATTCCCCCCTGCTACGGGATTACGACCTGTTTATGACAGCCCTCCAAGTACATTTCGATGACCCCTTAGCTGAACGGAAAGCTAGAACCAGGATGAAAACCCTAACCCAGGGGCGGAGATCGGTGGCTGAATACACCCAGGAGTTCTGCGAGCTGGTTTGCCACATGCGGAGGTGGTCCTAAGAGGCCCTGATGGAATGCTACAAGGATGGCCTCAATGAGGATGTCTACCAAAGCTGCTGTTCCCCAGGGGCTCCCCGAGACCTTCAGCATTGGTATGTGCTGGCTGCTGATGTGGAAATTGATCTGGCCAGAGATCAGTACCGGGGGTGCCGCAGTTGGAACAAGCCTTCCCCTTCTGCCCCGAAAGAGGCCCCTCGAGCTGCCAAAAGGGGGCAAGCAGCCAAGCCCAGGTCCACTGCATGCTTCAAATGTGGGAAGGAGGGGCACCGAGCTGCTGATTGCTTCACCAAACCTGGCTCCAAACCGACCTCAGCTGGAGGAAAGAGAGCCGAGAAGCCGCCAGCCAAGAACCGCGAGACGGCTTTGAAAGGTGTGGAGATCGTAGAGTTCGCTCCCCCAGGCCTGGGGGAGTTGGGAACTCTGACCACCCCAGGGGACAGTGAAGCTGACTCCGATGATGACCCCTTGGTAAGTCAGCACGTGGGCCCCATGACCATTCTGGTGGAGTTAAGGGTGCCCTTATCCAGAGCCCAAGGGATGCTGTTAGCCCTTTTGGATTCTGGGTGCACCAGGTGCGTAATCAGCCCAGAGGTGGTGGAAAAAATGGGAATGAGACTGAGGACAATGAAAGTGCCCATTGCCTTTTGCCAGTTGGATGGGTCAGTAGCTGGGGGAGGGCAGCCCACTTTGTGACAGAACCGGTTGAGATGTGGACCCCATTCAGGGTGGTCTCTGGTCAAGACTTTGTACCCATTCCAGAATTCCCGCAAGAGAAGCCTCAAATCCCTTCCTTAGTGGAGTGGATTGAGCAACTTCAATTTACTTGGCCCGTTCCTCGTAAGGCGCTAGATGAGGCTCACCAAGCACATAAAAGACAAGCTGACAGGAAAAGAGTTATGTCGAAGAAATACCAAGTGGGAGATAGGGTTTTCCTCACAACTAAATACCTACAGACTACCCAGAAGTCGAAAAAACTGGGGCCTAAGTACATGGGACCTTTTCCTATTGTGAGAATTGTGAACCCGGTCATGGTACTATTAGAGCTACCCAAAACCCTTAGGAGGATTCACCCTGTGTTTCACGTTAGTTTACTGAAACCCGAACATACCTCCTCACTTTGACCAGACCAACCCACCCCCACCTGTTCCCTTACTCATCAAAAGAGAACAGCATTTTGAGGTCAAAGAGATCCTCGATTCTAGAAAACATAGGGGAAAAGTACAATATTTGGTGGCCTGGAAACACTTCCCTTCCTCTCAATCTGAATGGGTGAATGAGTGAGATGTCAGAGCCCCAAAGCTGTTACTGTTGTTCCACTCCAAATACCCTGATAAGCCTTGAGACTATTAATGTCAATGTTCTTACACTTTCAAGTTGTGTCTACCTTGTCCATGTTATGTTATGTTCTTTTTCCCTAGGACTAACGTCTCTACTGCAGGAGGGCAGAATGTCAGCCTCCATGATGCTTGCTTGCTATTGGCTGCCATGGGGGGAACGAGAAGGGGGGGGGGGGAGATTAGATATTTGGGTGGGGAAGCGAGCTGGTGGAGATGTCTCGTTGTGTGACCGAAAAGGGAGGAAAGGGGAGGTAAGCTCTCATCATCTGCTGCGCAGCTGAATGGACTTGTTTATAGCCAGTTCAAGGTCAACCGTCCTGGCATACCAGATGGATAGCACCACCTGAAGATGCACCCCACATGACATCCTGGGGGGTTGGGGATTGGACATTCAGCCCGGGTCCTTGCGGGGAGGAATTTGGGAATGCTTTCAATATGTAATTTTCGCACCTTTAGCCTCAGATCTTGCTTTTCTTTTGTTGCTATCAGTTCATACTCAGTAAAAGTACTTTTCTCTATAAACATGGAGTTGGGGTTTTCCTTTCTTGGGTTTTGAACGGAGGCACACCTGACAGTCTTCTTTTCAAATTGCTTTGGAAGGAAGTGACCGTTGTAAGGAGCATGGCATTATCAACTTCGATGGGATCCTCATTTCTAACTCTGGAGATCTGGGGTAGATTTTTGTATCCGAAGGCTAATTTCCTATTATTTCCCCCTGAATGTAAGAAATGCGTGTCTATCATGCTATTTGTTTCCAGGATAAGTGACCTTGTGGCAAGCGCAGAAAGAGTAACAAATAATAAGCCAAAGTAATTAAAGGCATGAGAAAAAGAAAGAAAATGAAATCTCATTTACTCCAACCCCACTCATTATAACTCTCCCTACCTTTTTGTCTTTGCAAGCCATGCTTGCTTCCACCGCCAGCTCAAACATCGCCTTTAGTTCTTTAAACTCCTTGTGAATCTTGTTAAGGATCTCATGAGTTTCCTTCAGCTGGGACTTTCTTTCTGTTCTCCTTCCTTTTGACCCATTTACTCTTCCATCTTCTATTTGTTTTTGGGACTCAAACCTCATTCCCTCTTCCCCCCTTATATGGGGGGAGAATTACCCCAACCTACTTCTTTTATACTTTGGTACTCAATCAACTTCTGTTCCATATTGTGTGTTCCTATTTCCTCTGGTTATCCTGCACACACACTCTTTTTAAACTCATAAATACAAAACAATATTCGTCCCACTGACTTTCTACCTCCCTGTCATAAAATTTCTCCATCAAAGTAGAAAAATACTTGCACATTGATACATCCAGATACCAAATCTCTCATGACACCATGAGCATTCCCTATAAATCTATCAATACATTCATTTAATGATAAAAGAGACATCCTGGATTATAATGTATCTATGTCACATATAATATCACATATAAAGAATGGTTGCTGGAATTGGGTATGTGTAGTCTGGTGAAAAGAAGGACTAGGGGTGACATGATAGCAGCAGTGGTGGGTTGCTACCGGTTCACCCTGGTTTGGGTGAACCAGTAGTGGTGGCGGCGGGAGACTCCACCCACCCGCCCGGACGTCATCACGGACAATCTGTGCATGCACATTCACAGTTCTGAACCGGTAGCGAAGGTAAGTGAAACCCACTACTGGATAGCAGTCTTTCAATGTTTAAGGGGTTGCCATAAAGAAGAGGGAGTCAACCTATTCTCCAAAGTATCAGAAGGCAGGACAAGAATCAATGGATGGAAAGTAATCAAGGAGAGCAAACTAAACTAAGGAGAAATTTCCTGACAGTTAGAACAATTAACTAGTGGAATGGCTCGCCTTCAGAAGTTGTGGATGTTCCAACACTGGACAATTTTAAGAAGAGATTGGACAATCAATTGTCTGAAATGGTATAGGGTCCTTCTGCCTGAGCAGGGGTGTGGACTAGCACACCTCCAAGGTCCCTTCCAACTCTGTAATTCTGTTATCTTACTCCCTTAGCTTTCTTAAATTTTTCTTTTCCTTTCATTCAGACAACATGACAGACAAGGTGGAATCCATTTCCTCATCATTTTATTCAGTAACCATTTCACCAATCCTCATCCTTTCAATGATCTTTATTTCAATCCAAAGAACGCAACAGATTTCTCGAGCATCTGTTGCAAGTGTTAAAGCTGCACAAACCATAACATTCATCCACATTGCTGTTTCTAAGGTACCAAAATGGCCATTCTTCTAATAGCAGCAAGGCGAAATAGCTGGATCTCTTCAAAAATTCATAACGGTTTCACAGTCTTTCAATGTTTGTGCTATGATGGACAATTATTTGAACACCTGGTTTTCTTCAGACCCCGATACAAACTCACAGGCCTTTTGTAGCATTATTGTTCAGGCATCAACAAGGAACATTCAACAAACAATATTGAGTGATTACGAGCAGCTAGGCAAACAAGTCAAGGAGTGTTGAGACTCTAAAAAGTCAAAGATGTTGAGACTCTAGAAAAAGTGCAGGGAAGAGCAACCAAGAAGATCAGGGGACTGGAGACTAAAACATATGAAGAGTGGTTGCAGGAACTGGGCATGGCTAGTCTAGTGAAGAGAAGGACCAGGGGAGACATGATAGGAGAGGTCCAATATTTGAGGGGCTGCCATAGAGAGGAAGGGGTCAAGCTATTTTCCAAAGCACCTGAAGGCCAGACAAGGAATAATGGATGGAATCCGATCAAGGAGAGATTCAACCTGGAAATAAGGAAAAATATTCTGACAGTGAGAGCAATCAACCAGTGGAACAGAAGTCGAGGACTACCTGTACAAAATATGCAGTATATAGGACTTTTACACCCCGTCCCAAACCTGGGACATTTTAGAAAGTCATCTAGGATTCCACTTCCACATCTATAAATGTTCATCTGACTTGTTTCTCATTAAAACTGGGTGCCCACCCCCTTTAACTAACTACTTCTCTTTGTGAATTTTTTAAAAAAAGTTAGCTCACCTCTTGCTTTCCCTTCCTCTCTCTTTAGATGTCTGCTTGCCCCTTTCTATCTAGAAACCCCATGTTCCTTCCAATCTATGCAGCAGTCTCAAAAGAGACTGAACTAAACCAGAAACTTGAACAGTGTGAGTTTGAACATGAGTAGCCTACTCATTTAATCATTTCAAGCAATTGATATATATTTTTATTCCCTTACCTGGTATTCCTGAACATTGTACAGTGATTGTAAATTATTAAAAGTCAAGCACTGGAGGTATTGTCTTTTGGTGTTTTGCAGGATGGGCCTCATTTATGGTTTTAGGGACAAAAAAGAAAATAGGCAAAACAATTCCCACAGTTCAGAATTCTACACCCAGGGTGTAGAACATGGCAGTGGCAAGAACCTATGAGTTAATGACATCTAGATCCTATCCAACCTGGTGTGCCAAAGAAGTCTTGGACTCGAGCATCTGTAGAAGCATAACTTTAATTATTATCATCTCTTTTATTCATTAAACATGAAACTCAGTCAACTGAACATTTAAAAATGTGTCACAAATACCATTGACTGGTGCTAATGGTTGATACGGGTTGCTGCCAGCATCCTAGGTATCCTACCAAGTATCTTTTTAAAATATATGATGTTCCGAGTAGCGCAGTCTTTTGCAGTTCCGCTGGTGTTATTGCAGGAAGCTGCAATTTCTTGATGTGAAATTCTTGGACATGGTACCAAGTGCCCCGATGACAATGGGTATCGTTGTTGTTGTTGTTGTTGTTGTTGTTATCTCTTTTATTCATTAAACATGAAACTCAGTCAACTGAACATCTACAAGTGTCACAAATACCACTGACTGGTGCTAATGGTGGATACGGGTTGCTGCCAGCGTCCTAGGTATCGACAAAGTACCTTCTTAAGATGTACGATGAACATAGTAAATGGGTATGAAAAAAAATGGAGACAGTAGGACAGGGACATTAGGCACTAAGGTGCGCTTATGCACGCCCCTTACAGACTTCTTAGGAATGGGGTGAGGTCAGCAGTAGACAGTCTAAGATTAAAGTTTGGGGAGTTTGGGGATGTAACAACAGAGTTAGATAGTGCATTCCAGGCATTGACCACTCTGTTACTGAAGTCGTATTTTCTGCAATCCAGTTTGGAGTGATTTACCTTGAGTTTGTATCTATTGTATCTATTGTATTATTGCGGTTGAAGCTGAAGTAGTCATTAACAGGTAGTATGTTGTAGCGGATAATTTTGTGTGCTACGTTTGGGTCGGACCATAGGCGGCGTAGTTCTAGGTTATCCAAGCCTAAGATTTCAAGCCTGGTGGCGTAAGGTATTTTATTGCGAGCAGAGGAGCGGAGTACTCTTCTCGTGAAATACCTCTGGACTCGCTCAATTGTGTTAATGTCTGATATATAGTGCAGATTCCAGGCAGACAAGCTGTATTCAAGAATTGGTCTAGCAAAGGTTTTGTATGCCCTAGTTTGCAGTACAATATTACCGGAAAAGAAACTTTGCAATATTAGGCTGACAACTCTTAATGCCCTTTTGGCAATGCTGTTACAGTGAGCTCTGGCGCTTAGGTCATTTGAGATGAGAACTCCAAGGTCTTTGACAGAGTTTGACTTCTACCAGATCAATGCTACATGAGCCTATTTTTTTGTGCAGAGTGACCAGGAAACCTGGAAGGGAGAAACACATTTCCTTCTTGCACCCCAATTAGAGATAGTGCTCTCTACATTTTTAGGAGTAGGAGAACAAAGTTTCTGAAGACAGGGGCACATGTCTTTCTCCAGTTTTCAGCTGAAGAGATAGCTATATACCTCAATATTTGAGGGGTTGCCACAAAGAAGAGAGTATCAAACTATTTTCAAAACACTGGAAGGCAAGACAATGGATGGAAACTAAACAAGGAGAGAAGCAACCTAAAACTAAGGAGAAATTTCCTAATGGTGAGAACAATTAGCCAGTGGTATGGCTTTGAAGCAACCTAAAACTAAGGAGAAATTTCCTAATGGTGAGAACAATTAGCCAGTGGTATGGCTTTCCTCCAGAAGTTGTGGGTGCTCTATCACTGGAGGCTCTATCACTGGAAGCTTTAAAGAAACTAGACAGTCATTTGTCTAAAATAGCAATAGCAATAGCACTTAGACTTACCTATATATCGCTTCATAATGCTTTACAGCCCTCTATAAATGATTTACAGAGTCAGCCTATTGCCCCCAACAATCTGGGTCCTAATTTTACCAACCTCAGAAGGATGGAAGGCTGAGTCAGCCTTAAGCCGGTCAGAATCGAACTCCTGGCAGTGGGCAGAGTTAGCCTGCAGTACTGCATTCTAACCACTGTGCCACCACAGCGCAGTGGTATAGGGCCTCCTGCTCGAGCAGGGGGTTGGACTAGAAAACCTCCAAGGTCCCTTCCACCTCTGTTATTCTACATTCTATGTTATTGCAGTAGACATAGCACATGGTTAATCCTTAATTTAAAAGACTTCTTGTTTAAAAACTCAAAACCAAAAAAAAGCTATAGATCCCACAGCTACTGAGTTTTAAAATAATAATAATAATGAGGGAGAGAAATCCATAAAATTCAGAGTCAGCCCTGAAATATCTTAAAGAACATCAGGTTTCCACATGTGGCTGTGAATGAGAATAGATTGTTTCTTGGAACACACAGATTATGGACTGCCCACACAGTTCAAGATTGCTGCAAAAAGAAATTCTGGACATTGTAAAATTTCAGTAGATGTCCTCATGAAGGATTGTTGTTTTCTCCTTGTTGTTAATATCTTTATTAGCATTTCCTTCTGCATTTAATCTCTGCCTGAGACAGCCATCTTAGTCCCACTGTGTGTTTGGTTTTGTGGTATCCAGGATAGTTTTGTTGTTGTTTTGTTTTGATTTTTGCAAAGTTTTTGACTCAATCATCTTTATATACCTCATTCTGTTATGGACAAGATGCTACATTGTTACCATGTCTCCTGATGAATCACCTCCCAAAAATACTACCAGCAATTCAATCTTGGGCCAAACCATAACCTACATAATTGTATAATTTGATGTGAAAAACAGGCTGACAGTAAAATGTGTGATTCTCTCATGCACTGATTTTTTTTTCCTTGTTATGTTTCTGTTAATCTGATTCACCTAACCTACTCCAAATGCACTTTAAATCAGTTATGGGTAACTTCTAAGTTGTTGGTGGCTACAACACAACTTTCCCAAAGATCTGAAGGCTCACTGGAGAACATCCAGTGGTAGGTTTCAAAATTTTTTACTACCGGTTCTGTGGGCGTGGCTTGGTAGGAGTGGCATGGCTTGGTGGGCATGGCTTGGTGGGCGTGGCAGGGGAAGAATACTGTAAAATCTCCATTCCCACCCCACTCTAGGGGAAGGATAGTGCAAAATCTCCATTCCCACCCCACTCTAGGGGAAGAATACTGTAAAATCTCCATTCCCACCCCACTCTAGGGGAAGGATAGTGCAAAATCTCCATTCCTTCCCCACTCCAGGGGAAGGTTACTACAAAATCCCCATTCCCTCCCAATCAGCTGGGACTCGGGAGGCAGAGAATAGATGGGGGCGGGGCCAGTCAGAGGTGGTATTTACCGGTTCTCTGAACTACTCAAAATTTCCACCACCGGTTCTCCAAACTACTCAAAATTTCCGCTACCGGTTCTCCAGAAGTGGTCAGAACCTGCTGAAACCCACCTCTGAGAACATCCAATGATGCAAGAAACATCTTCAGAAGATGCCTGGCCCTGAATGGAAAAGATTAGAGGGTGGAATGAGAATTTAGATGACATTTGTATGGTAATCACTTACAAACTTGGCTATGCTATGAACAGTTGTGTGAAAACCAGATAGCATTTTCCTAGTAAGATTTGTCCTTATAATAGAAAAACCATTATTGTTTTGGTTGTCTGAAAAACGTGTCCCAAAGGTGCTTTTCCAAAAGGCAACTGGATTTTGTTTTTTCCTTGAAGAGGAAAAAACACCTTTTGAAAAAGCACCTTTGGGACAACCATGAGCTGGGTGACTGAGAATCTCCACAGACGTCTGAAAAACTTCTTAAACAATCTTCTTTTCCTTTTCATTCTCTTAAAGTCCAACAATTGTTTGAATCCTCTTGGAATACATGGCAATTCTAATTAACAGTCTTGGAATGCCTGATTTTGTTCATTACCATCAGCTACAACAAGGACTGTATTATCTCTAAATGAATAGCAGGGTAATAAAACGGATTGGGGGAGAGAGAGAGAGAGAGAGAGAGAGAGATTCAAAGGAAGAGAAGCTGGTATGCACAGGGAGCTTTGTGAGTGGGTACAGTTTCCCAGAGCAGAGAATGTTATGTCAATCACCAATTGCCACTTCACTCTAAGCATCAACAATGCAAAGCAAGATGTCTGCAGAGCTATAGAAAAGTTGTGCAAATTAAATGCTGCGGAGGAGAATAGATGGTGGAGGGCAGAATAGAGAATAGATGGTGGAGGGCAGTCAATTACTTAAATTGTAATATTCTAGTTTTCAGTAAACCCTTTTATTTAGCCAGGATATCTCATGCATTTGGGTAACACCCACTGAGTGCAAACCAGAAGTGGGCCTGACAGGATATCTCATCAGGCTTGCTTCGGCAGATCTCCCTGCAGTATCTCCCTGCATGGAGACAGATCTTCAAGGTCGAGAGAAGGCGTGTGCTAGAAGGCGTGGTTCAGAGGTTGTTTGAGGTCAGAAAGATCTAGAGCTTTCTTAGTCCTTTTGAGACAAGGAAAGGTTTTGATTGGGCCTAGAGTTAGGTTTGAAGCCTTTCTCTTTGATGGCAACTTGAACAAAATTACTCTGGAGTACATTGGAGAGAGGGGAAATACTGTTTAACTGATTCTCTATCCTGACTTCTTCCCACTGTGACTGACACCTACAGGACCCCACTCACTTCCCACTTGCATAGAGGTGAGTCCGGTTCAAAGGAACTTATTTGACATTCAAATGAATTGGTTTTATTTAAATGAACCTTGCTTGATAGAAGCAATTCACATTGGAAGCAACTAAGGAAATGTCCTTCTGTAGACTCTTCCCTAGACTTTTTGTTCCTTAATAATCATCAGAAAATATGTAAATATATCCCAAAACCCACTGCAAACAATGGAATTAAATGTAGTTGAGACTGATGGAGTTTAACTATACAGGCAACCCTTACACTTACATCCGTAACAGCACATGATCAAAATTTGGGAATTTGGCAACAGGCATGGATTTATGATGGCCGCAGCATCCCAGGCTCACGTCATCATTTGTGACTTTCCCAGCCAGCTACCAACAAGCAAAGCCAATGGGGGAAGCTGTACTTGTTTAACAGCGACACAATTGACTTTGCAACTGTAGAGATTCACTTAACAACCATGGCCAAAAAAAAGGTCATAAAATCAGGCATGACTCACTTCAAAACTGTCTTGCTTAGCAATGGAAATGCTGTCCCAATTGGGGCTGTAAGTTGAGAACTGCCTGTATGTAGCCCTTAGGGAACAAAACAAATGTCTGATACTTCAAGGACAGCATTGTCTATAGTTAAGGGAATGCAAGTCTTGTAGAGTTTCACTTTCCTGCTTTAGCTAGGAAGGCCAAGGTCTGAAGCTGGAATGATGGCATTACCAGTACACATTCTTGAAGTACCGTATTTTTCGGAGTATAAGATGCACCGGAGTATAAGACGCACCTTAGTTTTGGGGGAGGAAAACAAGGGGAAAAAATCTGCCTCTGCCTCCCAGCAATTTGCCTCCCAGCAAACAGCAAACAGTACAGATGATATACACTGTTTGCTGTGTATTTCTGTGCATGTGTGCCTGACCCATAGAAATAGCAAAGAATTGGAGAAATGTACATTATAGCAGTATATTAATGCCAGAAAGCTTTCTTAAATGTAGTCACATTAACTCCTCCCAATTATTTAAATAGATCTACTCCAAACATGACTAAGCCAGGGTCTAACTCAGCTGCCTTATTTTAATACTAAAACAGGACACTGTTACATTTCAGATTATTACTTGTACAGATGTAAGTTGTCTAGAACAATAATAAAGCAGTCTTTAAAAAATAAGTATAATAATTTGAACGTTCTATAGACATTTATAGTTATTGACTTACCTCCTTGCATCCAGTTTCAGCAGTCTGATTTGCACAAATAAAATGCTGCCTTTGCCTCACAGCAAGTTGCCTCCTTGCAGTTCTAGTTTTACTTTCATTTTACCACCTGGGCCTGCCTGCAGCCTCTCAGCTGATGGTCGGGAGGCTGATAATCAGTTGCTTGTGCTAATCAGGCTCTGCACTGTTTGCTGCAAGGAGGTAAATTGCTGGGAGGCAGAGGCCAAAGGGTGGCTGGGTGGGGCTACATTCGGTGTATAAGACGCACCCAAGTTTTCACCCTCTTTTGGGGAGTAAAAAGGTACGTCTTATACTCTGAAAAATACGGTATGTATTTTATTCTGAGCTGAATTAATTACAGCATAGTATGTGAAGCTTGCAAGTCCTTGTACCGCTGACATTTTCTTGCCCAAAACCTATGTGACCCTCAAAGGAAAGACTTATTTGTCTTCTTGCTCCTTCCTCCTCGGCTACGATGTTTTTCTTTTCCTTTGAAATATTCTAAAGATGACCTCTCTTTATCCTAGCCCAAAATGCCATCTGTGCAGCAGTTTTACCAGTATTGATGGATTCTTTTGACTTTTCGAGTTGGCAGCATGGTGCTGGAGTTTTTCAGCTGTGTAGGTTCCACATCTGGTGACCCCCATCTTTGCATCTACTGACCGGTTCGCAGTAATATTCATCCTGGTGATTTTCCTTTTCTAAAAGGTTTTTTTTTTTAAATTAAGTCTGGCTTTAGTTTGTCCATTTTATAACATTTATGTCCTGCTCTGTAGAGACAGATAGAGAAACACCAAGTAGACATTCACCAGTTTGTCCTACGCTGAGTTTTTTCTGGGTTTCTTCCTACTGTGAAATATTTTTGCTTTCCTTTCCAGTCTCTCTGATGCTTTCTCTTGATGAAGAGGTTCCAAATTTGTTTGAAATGCCATTCTATGAAAAGTTCAGTGGCAATCAAAGGATGTAAAACAGCACTCAGAGAATGTTCACCAGTCTTCTTGAAGCTATTCCGGTTATTTGCTATATTCTATGGATGTTTCCCTTGAAGAATCGTCTGCATTGGCCTTTAGGTAGACAAAATTCTCATCCCAGTGACCTTAGTAATTCTTCTAACACTGATGTGAAAAAACTGCAAAAATCTTCAGTCGAATTGTTCTGAGAGAAACATGAACCAAAAGTATGCAGCTTAAAGAGACAGCTTAAATCAATGCAGCCTTTAAACTTGTTCTCTCTAATAATCTGTCTATAGATCTAAACCTCTGTTTTTCTTTCCTTCATATAAATTTAGCATTTTACATTGTCTGGGCCTTCAGACATTTTTGACTGGATATGGTAAAGGGATTTAAGAGGTTTGACTGTTGGATTATCGGGAAATTTGCTATTAAATACTTATTGGTAGCTAGAACTTCTATTCGTGGTCTCAGGCCTAGGAATTGCACCCATACCTCGTTCATTTCAAGGGATCCAACACGAAGGAGGGTCTCAGAAAAGGAATGTTGCATGGGAAGCATCCTGGTTGCAGGAGCAGTTCTCCAGATTTCACTGAATAATACACATCTTGGCAAATGGGTTTTTCAAATTCTTTCTGATACCAGCACATTTCTGGGTCATGTGATTGAGAGGGAAGATGGGAAGGGTTAAGAATAAAGCAGTTGACTGTATTCTTTATCCAGGGGTGGGCTTCAAAAATTTTAGCAAGGGGTTCTCTGCCCGGTTGCTGGGTGGGCATGGCCATGGTGGGCGTGGCCTAGTCGGCCTCCTGCACCACGGGGGGGGGGCGTTTCTTCCCTCCCCGAGCTCCGGAGGCTTTCCTCGAGCCTCCGGGAGGGCAAAAACGGCCTCCCCAGGCTCCAGAGGCCCTCTGGAGGCCTACTGAACTTCCAGTAGGCCCGTTTTTCACCCTCCCTGAGCCTCCGCGCGCGCCCTGCACTTACCTGCATCCAAAACAAGCCATGTGGGGACTCCTGGGAGGGGAGGGGTGGGCGGGGCCAGCCAGGAGTGGGATTTGGGGGTTCTCCGAACTGCACAGAATCTTAGCTAGAGGTTCTCCCAAACCCCTGCGAACCCCCAGCAGCCCATCCCTGTCTTTATCACTGCCACCTGGTGCTCCCGTAGCAATGCAGTAGGTGGATGTTTTCTGGAATATTTCTTTCTGCTGCTTCTGGCTGGAGCTGTTTGATGGACAGGCTTCTTCCTGTATGTCAAACGGGGTCTTGTTGTCAGAGAGTCTACCTGCTGATGGGCAGGGATGCAGAATTGCAAGTCCCTTTACATCATTTCCCCCCAACTCTCCATTTATCTGGAAAGAATAACAACCAAGAAAGGAGACAATGAAGATCACAGGGGTGCAGTGTCCTCATTATGGACAGCAAAGACCCACATCCATCCTTCCACTGAAGTAGGGCACAGTACCAGCAAATGTGGTTAATTATGACACAAAAGTAGTAATTTACTTGCCTTTAAGAGACCACAGGCCATGCATTTGTGCTGTAGCCAATAATTTATACCAATGGTCACCAAGTGGTGGTCCGTGGACCACTGGTGGTCCACGAGAAAATTTTGGTGGTCCGCAGAAAAATTATTTGCATTTTTTATATTGCACTAAATCAGGGGTCCTCAAACTACGGCCCCTGGGCCGGATACGTGCAATGAACGCTTGTGTTGCTGCAGAGAGTCTCCCCCTTCGGGGTCTTTTTGTGCAGGTCGGAGGGGGGCAGAAATTCCGACTTGGGGTCTGCTTCAGCCTCCTGGTGCGGGGCTTTGGGCGAAGGCTGGAGGGAAGCGCCACTGGTGGTGAAGAGCCGGAGGGCCTTGTTCCAGTCGGACTGCATCATGGCCTGGAACTGACTGACCATCTTAGCCCGCTGAGTCTCCAGATGCCAGTACCTGGCCTTGCACTCCCGCAGGTCTGTGCCTTGCACTCCCGCAGGTCTTCCTTCTGCTTGGAAAACCTATGCTCGTAGTCCTCAGTGATGTGCTTCTGCTGAGCCTCCTTCTCGGTCAGATCCAATTTGAACTGAGCCAGCTGTTTTGCCAACTCTTTCTCCTAGTGGCTGCTTAGCTCCAACAACTGCTTCCTGTTGGGTCCCTAAGGAGCCCAGGCAGGCAGGCGAGGAGTGGCTGACAGGGGAGGGGCGAGTAGAGGCCGGCAAGTGACATCAAGTTGGCCACGCCCACCCAGTCACATGACCACCTAGCTATTGATTGATCATATTAGTGCTCCGCGGGATTTAAAATTATGAATTTAGTGGTCCCTGAGGTCTGAAAGGTTGGTGACCCCTGATTTATACGATCTGCTGCCATAAAGAATGGTGCCATCCACTACAAAGCATATGAACATGTATAATGTTTGCCTTTGGTATAGAAAGAAAGCTGTGGATATTCTTTTTTTTTAATAAAAGTTTCTTTTATTTACACAAACAAACATTAAACAGACATTAAAAACATTGGACACTTTGTGACCATCCTATTTGGTCATTTCTTTATACAATATTTACATAACAATAAATAACATTATTGCTCAACATATCTTACTTTTTTTGATCTCACATATATACAGTATCCCTCGTCATTATTTATATCCGAACTCTCTTTTAATTTCCCTTTTCTCAATTTTTACTCTCTATTTTTTTTGACCGTTTTTTCTTTCTATCCACTGATAAAATTTATCCCATGCGTTCCTGTCAAACAGACAACAAGTGGTTAAAATAGAGAGTTCTCTATCAAATCCTGTACCTGTCAATAGTGGTGTCCCTCAAGGCAGCGTTCTAGGACCAACACTCTTCATACTTTACATAAACGACTTTTGTGATCACATTACAAGCAAATGCGTTCTCTTCGCCGACGATGTCAAACTATTTAACACCACAGACAATGCTACTACCCTTCAGAAAGACCTTGACTATGTATCAGAATGGTCAAACAAGTGGCAACTTCAAATCTCAATCAACAAATGCTCTGTCTTACACATTGGCAAAAAGAATCAGAACACAAAATACAAGCTTGGAGGACACGACCTTGTAGACGACCCTCATTCTGTCAAGGATCTTGGAGTACTCATATAATTTGTTCTAAGCTGTAAGTGGGCAGTAAAGCTTCCTGTTGTGAGGTAGAATGAAATGCGTCGCCAAAAGTTTCTTCTTCTTTTTTGCTTTATTTATTTATTTTACTATACTCGGGTTTTATTTTTTTTAAAAAATCATTATTTTGGACATGAGCAGTGAAAGGAGGAATCCCCACTGACATTTTCATGGATGAGATGCAGGATTCTTGCACTTACCCAGCAGCTAAGGGATGTAAGGATACTCTGTTTTATCTTCATTCTTCTTCACTTGGCCTTTTTCAGACAAATGTTCACAAAATTGCAGAATGATAAAGAGAACTGTGACAAAAGAGAGAAGGAGAACCCCCATAACAGATACCATGGTTGTTTCTACCAAGGCAAACAAATTACTTTCTCACTCTTCCCACAGTCATTGAGTAAAACTTTAATTTTTTTTACCCAACCTCAGCAATTTAAATTGGAGCCTTTGTGCATAAGTGCATAAGCGCACCAGCGTGCCTACCGTCCCTGTCCTACTGTCCTATTGTCCTCATCTATCTGTATTCACTTTGATTATGTTTATGTTTATACCTATACCTGCTATCTTGTACATGTTTGACAAACAAACAAACAAATAAATAAATAAAAATATTGCGTAATATTCCATCTCACCCTTGTCCTTCAGTTCCAATGATAGTCTATCCATTTCTGTACATGTCAATATTTTCTCTATTATTTCTTCTTCGGATGGGGTTAGTGGATATTCTGTCATTCTTTGTAGGAACAATAGGAGCATGCCCTCTGATAGTTATTAAAAATATATCATTTGAACAAACTTAGGGTGGAATTTACCTTTTCATTAAATTAAAACCTGCTCCTGAAGCAGCTGAGAGAATAAAGATTTACACTCTGTGATCTTTCAGAATATTTATATATTCTCATTTTACACACACACACACACACACAGAGAGAGAGAGAGAGAGAGAGAGAGAGAGAGAGAGAGAGAGAGAGAGAGAGACTGATTATATTTAGCACGAGTCTGACTGAAAAAGGCCACTGCACCAGAACAAGAAAAAGCTGAAACTAATAATGTAAGTTAATCCAATCATGATTTATGGAAATTTACAGCAGGACAAAGTCAGGCTCGCCTTGTCATTCTCGCCTACAAAAGAATAAAGAATTCTGAGATTAAATAATGCTTCCCTGAAAGAATGAAAGGGTAACTGCGTTTGCCACTCCGAAGAACTGATGACTGAGGAGAACCGAGATACCAGGAGAGAGAGTTAAATTTGGTCTTGGTTGATTGCAGAAGAAATACAGAGGGATTGTGTTTAAATTTCGTTTTGCTTGATTGAAGCAGGAATGCATAAGACTTGTGTCATTATAATACATAAGCCTTTTTGGGTGATGAATGGCGTGATAGTAGCACAGTCTCATTGGAATGCTTAATCTAGGTGTATCTCAAGTCAGGGGAAAAAACTTCGTACACTCCGGACGACTTTGGCTCAAACTGTTGTGTTGTCAAATCACACACTCATCCCATCCTGCAAGAGTATTGAGAAGCTCTGTCTTGCCTTAGGGATCTGTTACCAATGGCTTTTGTTTCTTTTTCCCTTCTGGGGGGAAAGACAGATGATATCATGAACTCAAAAGACTTCATGACCAAGGACATACTGACCTATACATTGACTACCGTGCTGACTGCATCAAACCTAAGTCCCGCAATCCACCATCCAACATTCAACCCCTCATCACCCAGCCCAACATCCAACCTACCATCAAGCAAAACCAACCTCTCATCATCCAAAACTAGGCATGCACGCCCCTTACTTCCTTAATATCTACCACTGCTGATCTTAAATGCAAGCTAATTAATGCAAGAAGCATTGTAAACAAAATACCCGAACTCCTCCTCTTACTTAAAACTGCTAAATTCGACATTATATTTGTCTGCGAAACATGGCTGAACGCATCCCTCCCTGACTCCATTATCAAAGTAAGAGACTATCATGTTTACCGGTCCGATCGCGAAACCCGCAGAGGAGGTGGAGTTGCCATCTTCTATAAAAAATCACTAAACCTAAAAAA
>QLTV01001322.1:563404-575911 GCA_003457575.1 Thermophis baileyi | reverse complement strand
CTTGAAATTTTGGGCTTAGACAACTTAGACCTACGTAACCGATCTACCGATCTAAATGTAGTTCATAAAATTATCTGCCACAATGTCCTACCTGTCAATGACTACTTCAGCTTCAACCAGAACAATACACGAGCACACAATAGATACAAACTTAATGTAAACCGCTGACTGCAGAANCTACTTCAGCTGCAACCCCAACAATACACGAGCACACACTAGATACAAACTTAATGTAAAGCGCTCCAAACTCGACTGCAGAAAATATGACTTCAGCAACAGAGTGATCAATGCCTGGAATTCACTACCTGACTCTGTGGTTTCTTCCCCAAACCCAAAAAACTTTAACCTTAGACTGTCTACTGTCGACCTCACCCCATTCCTAAGAGGTCTGTAAGGGGCGTGCATAAGCGCACCAGCGTGCCTACCGTCCCTGTCCTACTGTCCTATTGTCTTCATCTATCTGTATTCACTTTGATTATGTTTATGATTATACCTATACCTGCTATCTTGTACATGTTTGACAAATAAATAAATAAAAATAAATAAATCATCCAGTCATTTTTTCTTTTTTCTTTTGGCAGGGAGTGACATCAACCCCTGGCATCTTCAGCTACATACTGGGGACTCGGCAACCTGAGAGAGTCCTCCCCGCCGGGTCAATTTTTGCTCTCTGTTCCCCACAATATGGGGCTAAAACCCACAACAGAGTCATCTGCCTTTTGGTTGAACAGTTTTTCTTCTTGGGATTGCTCCAATAAAATCTGAAAATCATGAGAAGATGCCTCTTCGGGAGTTTCTAGAATGCCAATGCCAGAGCCTCTAGGAGTTAGTTGGACATGTTAGAGTTGAGGGGGGGGCAATCAGAGTGAGCTGCATGGCCCCCAAAGTCAAGGATTATCAACCTCTCTGCCTTGTCAAGTCTAACAAAGTTGTTGCATGGCCCAAAAAGTCTTGCTGTGGTAAATGGTGGGTAGCCATATTTATGTTGGCCAACCATTCACATGTTTCTTGAATGAGATGTAGTCTTATGTACCTGGTGATATGCACATGTAAAATTCAGCAGATGAATGGATTCAGAACCAGGCACTCCTGGACATACACAGGATCATAAGCCTCACACAACTTTCTTGGATATAGAGAGGAAATTTGCTAAAAGCTCCATACCATCAATAGTTAAGGGCATTTCAAGCTCCGATTCCAGTCTTTGGCCGTCCAAATAGAAAAGGTTTGAAGGCTCATAATCATCATCAGAATTCTCAGGAATATGGCCCTCAAAGTGATCATTGCTTTTGGACTTTGGCAGCGATTCTTAACTTGCGCAGCCAAGAAAGAAACAAAATCAGTTGTCCATATAAAATGGTTACACTTGTGGTAGGTTTGATAGGGAATACGAGAAGTCAAAAGACAGTTACAGTAAAAGGAATGCAAGCAAGCAAGCAAGCAAATCAACAAACAAACAAACAAAACCCACTCATTGGAAGAAAAGAAAGGAGATTATTTAGATTACTATGCAAATATGAAAACCAGAATAACTTCTTTAAATTTGGCTGTTTCTAACTTTCACCCAAGAGGCTACTCTCAAAAGCCTAAACAAGTGGCTCATCCCGGAACAATGGATTTAATTTACTTTCTAAATGAAACACAGAAACCCCGGGGGAAATGAGAAAGCAAGGGATGTATTGGAGGGAAGGATTTGCTGTAATTAGTTCCATTTAATGTACTTTCAAATCCAAAGTGGGCTTCAGGTTTTTTCCCCCAATTCTTGTCGAAAAACAAGGGATAAATGGGTAGCAATATAAGTCTCACTGAGGATTGCTTGGAGTTGGCAAAGAAAGATCCTGGCCTGACTTCCCAATGGAGTTAAATTCATTTTGTCATTAAAGTACCTACCTTACATTTCCACAAGTTCAGAATAAGAGCTTTTCATTGGTGATGTTGCATAACGATACCTCTGAAGGAATCCAAATGAATGTGGTATTGGGTTTTCTTTCCCACAATTTCTCAGGCATCTTTAATTGTGTGACTTCAGGAGATTTGGTCTCAGCTACTACCGTAATCTGTTGATATCTGCAAAGTGCGTGAATGCAACTAGCATCAGAATGTGGGTCAGATCAGTATATTCTGAACTGAAGGGAATCAAAAAAGATGCCAAGACCCAAGAAAAGGTGCTGAGAAGAGCAACAAAGATGATAAGGAGTCTGGAGGCAAAATTGTATGATGAACAGTTGAAGGAACTAGGTATGTCTAGTGAAAAGAAGGACTGGGGTGACATGATAGCAGTCTTCCAATACTTGAAGGCCTGTCACAAGGAAGTGGGGGGTCAATTTATTCTCCATAGCATTATAGGGCAGCACATGGAGCAACTAGTGGAAGCTCATCAGAGGGAGATCCAACCTGGAAATTAGGAGGAACTTCCTGACAGGTAGACTGATTAATCTAACTTGACTTCTGAGCAGGCAATTTAGCAAGATAGTACCTCGGTGGAAGACCAGAGAAGTTCAAACTAATTTATCTAATTTTCCAACCTTTGTAAATGTATTTATTTTATTTATAATGACTCATCTGGGACCCCCTGATAAGGGAGGTGAAGGTACAATGACAGCAAACACCTACAAAATCGGTCGTCTTGGGTGATTGGCAACTCTTGGAGAAGGTTCAGGGCCCGTGATGCCCTTTGGCTCTTCTTTGCAATTCTGCCTACACAACCCTGCAGATGCCTATTATGAAATAAAAGAAGCCGGACAGCTTTATTGTGAAGCTCCTGCATCTGGCAACTTCCTACTGTTCCATTATCTCAGTTCATATTGCAATAATAGATTTGGAGACGGGAAGGAAGTTGACCTCAAGGGCTTGCTTTCCATTTGAGTTCTAAGTCAATGTAGTTCTGGCATGAATAAGCCATTTGTGGTAAATAATATCAGGCAGTGGACTACCTGCAGGATGTAATATCCCCTAGAAGTAATTTCAGCTTCAATCCTGAGCTCCCCAAAAGAGAGCTTGTTTTTATTTTTATTTTTATTTTATCTATTACATTGTTAGCAGAATTTGAAAGTGAAGGAGGAGAAAGAGGAGGAAAGGTTCAGATCTTTAGGGCCATCCTTGCATGGCATAAACACATACTTGGCTGTAAAGTGAGATAGATTTGTTTTTAATGCTTTGATGTTTTAAAAGCCTTTGGATACGATTGTGTACCTGACACAGCTTCTAAAGAGCATGAGATCCAATAAAGTTTCAGTGGGGGAAAAAAGGTAATTGAAAGGGAACCCCAAATTAAACAAAAAACCTCTCTCAATTCAGCTGGCACATTGGAGATCACAGGAGAATGATACATCTTGATTTGTCTTGTGGTGAAGAGAAGTTTATAAAATTGTTAGCTAGCCCGGAGTCTGTTAATTTAGCTTCGGGGGTGGGGGTGGGGGGGGTAAGAGAGAAGGAGAGATTAATCATTCTTGGGGCTTGTAGGGAAGCAGGATAAATTCTTGAGGTGGGAGGGAGAACAGGATGAATCATATTTTTGCCTGTTGTGTAGTTCATGTCTAAAAGTACATATTTCAAAAAGGAAAAAAAATGGACAGGATTGTTAATACAGGTAGTCCTTGGCTTACAACGATTTTGCTTAGCGACCATTCAAAGTTACAATGGCACCCCCAAAAAAGGTGACTTAGAACCAGTTCTTACAACTGTTGCAGCTTCCCCTTCTTCTTTACTTCCTCTTTTACCGCTTTGAGTATTGAGGGAAATACAGAGTTCTGGCTTTTGCTCTTCTGGCGGCAGGGGCAGCAGGGGTGAGTTCTACTTACCTTCCCCACCGGTTCGCATCGCGACCGAAGTGCAACCAGTCCGAACCGGGAGGAACCCACCTCTGTCTGGTGGCTGCACCCATTGTCAATTGATGCTGTTGTAGTGTGTCTTTGCTGCTGTATCTCCCTCTTCTTCTGGGTCTGCCTCCTGTTCTTTGACCTCCTCCTCTTTTTTTGCATATGGTATGAAATCCCACCGCATTTGCTCTCCAGGTGAGCAAACCACTTTATTTGCTGTTTTTGTGTGTAGTTTAAGATTGGCTCTATGTCAATTCTTTCTCTTATGGTCTCATTTCTGATTTTAATCTCTTCTGGTCACTCTAGCAGCTTTCCTCAAACATCTCATTTCTCTGGTGACTTAACTTTTGTTTATGTTTTTTGCAAATGTCCATGTTTGGCACCGGTAACATGCAGTAGGTGGGGGTGAATAAGCTTTGTATGAGATGCTTCTTTGTACTGATCCTTATGTCGTAGAGGTGGAGCCAGCTGTCTCAATACTTTGGTTTGCCCAACTGCATCGCATGTTAACTCTCTTCGCCCATTTTGCCATCTTCAGTGAATGTTGTTCCTAGTATTTGAACTTTGATGCTTCTTCTATGTTCCCTCCTGTAATGAAAATGGGGGGGGGGGACACTTGGCAAACAGCATGTATTTAGGACGGTTGCAATGTCACCATTTGCAACTTTCCCAGTTGGTTTCCAACAAGCAAAGTCAATGGAGGAAGCTGGACTTTCTGCAACTGTGTGATTCACTGAAGCACCGATTTGCTTAGCAACCATGGCCAAAATGGTTGGGAAATTAGGTGTGATTCATTTAACAGCTGCCTTGCTTACTAATGGAAATTCTGGTTCCAGTTGTGTTCCAGAGGTGGGTTCCTGCCAGTTCGGACCGGTTCTATAGAACCGGTAGTGGGAATTTTCCCCCGCTCACCAAACCGGCAGCAATGGCCGGCTAGACACGCCCCCAAACTGGCTCTCTCGGTGGCGCTGTAGGCAGCACCATCTTGTTTTTTGCTTCTGTGCACACGCAGAAGCTGTTTTTTGCTTCTGCGCATGCGCAGAAGCTGGGTTTTTAGCACTGCGCATACGCCCGTGCAGCGCGTGAGGAAGCGAACCAGCAGCGAGGTAAGCCAGAACCCACCCCTGTTGTGTTCGTAAGTGGAAGACTTAGGTACTTTCCATTCTGTTACCTCTACAATAGCCTTGACTTCAGAATGCAATCCTATATATGTCCCAAAGGTGCTTTTTCAGGATGCAACTGGACTTTCTTGTTATTTCTTTGAGGATGTTTCGGTTCTCATCCAAGAAGCTTCTTCAGCTCTGACAGGAGAGTGGGGAATGGAAGGATTTATATTCTCAGTCATCCAGGTCATGGTTGTCCCAAAGGTGGTTTTTCAGGAGGCAACTGGACTTTCTTGTTTTTCTTGAATCTCTATAGACTTTTAGCTATACAATTTGGGATGAACACCCTTTGAATGATGTGGGAGTAGGAATGGATTTCCAGAGAAATAAGAAAAAAAATTGCAGACTACAGGAACCAGGAGCACTACTCAAGTGACACTGAGGACAGAGATAAAACTTCAAGTGCTTCAAGGACCCTCTAAAGCAGGGGTGTCAAAATTGATTTCATTGAGGGCCGCATCAAGGTTGTGTTTGATCTTGGGGGGGGGGGCTGGAGTGGGTGTGGCCAGGATGGGCATGTCCAGCTCAATGTCACTCATGTCAGAGGTACCTATGGTGGCCCGAGCGCTCTGCCAGAGAAAACAGGCTTCCGAACTCCGTTTTTGGCTGTGACGGCCTCCTGCAACCCTCTGCCAGAGAAAACAGAGGGCCCTCGCGAGCTCCATTTTTGGCTGCAATGGCCTCTTGCAATCCTCTGCCAGCGAAAATGGAGCTCGGGAGGGTGGCCCTCAGAAGCTCTGTCTTCTCTGGCAAAGGCACCACGGGCCAGTCCTTTGCTGTTTCCAGGGCGGCCCTGCGGGCCAGATCTTAGCACCCTGCAGGCTGGATCCATCCCCCGGGCCTTGAGTTTGACACCCCTGCTCTAAAAGGATGCAAATGACCAGTTGTCTGCAAGGAATATAAATCCTTCCATTAGCAATAGCAATAGCAATAGCTCTTAGACTTATATACCGCTTCATAGTGCTTTACAGCCCTCTCTAAGCGGTTTACAGAGTCAGCATATTGCCCCCAACAATCTGGGTCCTCATTTTACCAACCTCGGAAGGATGGAAGGCTGAGTCAACCTTGAGCCTGGTGAGATTCGATCTGCCAAACTGCTGGCAGCTGGTGATCAGCAGAAGTAGCCTGCAGTACTGCACTCTAACCACTCTAACCACTGCGCCACCACGGCTCATTCCCCACTATCTTGTCCTAGTCAATCAGGGTAGGGAAAACCTCTTAATCCATAAGAGCTGATTGATGGCATCTCTTTTGCATTGGTGTCTGCAGAAGAACAAACAGGACAGGTGACATCTGCCTCAGGATGTTATGATGTTTGTTAGATCATTTGTACTAAATATCTATGGTAAGTTACCATTTTTGCACTTCATTGTAATAAAATTGAGGGTGGAATTCACCGCAATAGAGGCACAGGCGTTAAATCAACACTTGTTCCTCTTCCATTCTCTCTCCCTCTTTTCCTTTTTCAAAGACTCGACTCAGACATCAACCAAGTACTTTTTTTTCTAGTCGTATTTTTTCTTTCCAACAGAGCAAGGCAACGTTTGAATTTTTGCAAGCCATGCTATTTCCATGACAGCAGTCCAGAGATCAAAACCTCTTCTGTACCTTCTCCTGAAG
Source organism: Thermophis baileyi (assembly GCA_003457575.1). NCBI lineage: Eukaryota > Metazoa > Chordata > Lepidosauria > Squamata > Dipsadidae > Thermophis > Thermophis baileyi. The sequence continues at coordinate 569,310 of QLTV01001322.1, read as the reverse complement.
AAACGCTGTGCACAGTTTAAGGTGATGGAGCCTGGGCTGTCCAAAGGATTTACACACTCATTTGCCAAGGCATTCACAGCCTCCACCAGCCTCACGATGCTTGCTCTCAATGCTGGTCAAGATGGGTCAAAATTTGCTGTCCTTCTCCTTCTTCTTGGCCGCTGGGGATACGTTAAAGGCCCAATCCAGAAGAGCAGGCATGAAACCTGAATTCTTTATAAGAACTCTGAAAAACACATTTCTCTCCCCCCCCCCCCGACTGTCATGGTGGACAAACTTTTTATTGAACCTTGATTAAAATGTGGCAGAGCCATCAAAGCCCTAGAGGAAAAAAATAATCGGGGGAAAGCCACCCTCTCTAGTGATCCTGGTCAAATTTACTTAGGATTGCAGACCTTTCAGGACAATGAACTCATAGAATGAGTGAATCAGCCCTTCAACTTTACAATATTGTTGAGGAAAATGAAAACAAGCCGATAGGTTCTTTGTTCCTTTAGCAAGTGAAAGGGAGCAAAACACTCCAGGAGAAAGACATCCACCCTCCTTTACCAAAGCAATTTCCCCCCTCGTCATTTTCTGGGAAAGAAAAAGACATATGCCATTCTCTACATTTTTATACCAAATGTCCTCTGCAAGGCATCAGCCATTAAGAAGGACATGCCCAGAAAGCTGCTGTTGGCATTTGATTTCACGCTTCACAGTGGTTCCTTATCCAGGGTAATCTACCACTTTTTTTCCTCCTGACAGGTAAGTCTTTTGCATTTAAAAGTGAGGACTCAAGATTGGCAATGTGCTAAATGTGTCCCTTCAATAAACTTTTGAAAGTTGATAACTGGGCAGGAAATTGCAAGGTAAAGGAAGCTTCCATACATTATCCTGGCATTTTGCGTCTCTCCCCTCCATTATTTTCAATGCAGTTCTTGTCAAGGGAAGGAAAGATGGATGATGTGAATCTGCCTAGCTATCACATTCCTCCTTGTCAGCAGAAGAAAGGGGAGAAGCGGGACACGGGCTCCTCTCCAAAAGGGGCTTCATTGGCTAATTGAAATATAAACGATGGGGAAGACCTTGATCTTGAGCAGAGCTGACCTAATCGTGCTGTTGCAGGAAGGCAGAGCTGATGATGTATCAGCCCATTTCCAGAATATCAAATCCTTGGTCCCAAAGAGTCTTCGGTTTATGGCAACTTGATTCAGTTGGGTTGTAAGATCATCTGGCTCAAAGCTATGGAAGCTTTTCTGGTGGACCTTCAAACATTGGAGGAAGACACTTTTAGAGAAGAGAAACGCAGAGCTGGCCTTGAGCAGTTCTCAACACCGTGTTGAAAAAAGACTACACATCCTCTCTTTGTGGGTGGCTCTAACATTTATAAAATGCATAATATTTTCCCCATCGTGAAATGAACATTATCGAGTTGCAAGAATCTTGCTGCTCAATGTCTTTACAAGTTAGCAATAGCAATAGCACTTAGACTTATATACCGCTTTACAGTGCTTTACAGCCCTCTCTAAGCGGTTTACAGAGTCAGCCTATTGCCCCCAACAATCTGGGTCCTCATTTTACCCACCTCGGAAGGATGGAAGGCTGAGTCAACCTTGAGCCGGTGAGATTTGAACTGCCGAACTGCAGCTAGCAGTCAGCTGAAGTAGCCTGCAGTGCTGCACTCTAACCACTGCGCCACCTTGGCTCAGGAGGTTAACAGGAGAGGGGGGGGAGTGTAAAGTAAGCCTTGTTTAAAATTCACTGTATTTGCATAGATCAAATTTTCTTGCCCAGTGACTGCATATGAAATCCCGCCTAGGTGTCTCTGTTTTGACTGAGAACGTCTCTCTTCTTTGTACATGTAGCTAAACAAAACAATCTTTGCTTGGATTCTCTTGTTGCATTTTAGGCAATGAGCAGTTTCACAATCTCCTCCTCTCAGGTTGAACCCTCACCCAAATAAAGAGTGACTCATTCTAAAGATTTGATGGTGTTCACTCTTTCTCCATTCTCTGCTGTTTCTTTTTCATTCCCCAAATCTTCTCTGTTTGTTTTGCCAGATTGACATCCAGAAAAAAATCAATTTATCTGGTACTGCAGGTGTCTGTTCCTGCGGAGTGTGTCCCCTTCAACCTACAGATCACAGGGAGAGTGGAAGGGCCTGATTTAATTAATGTTATTTGATTCTTCTGACAATGCAATTAAAACCCCAGGAGATTTCCCAGCGGCAACTGCTACAAATGGGGTATAATAATGTCAAACTTAAACGATGCTCTGTGCCACTGATGCACAGTAGAGACCCAGTTGCGATAGGTACCTTGGGAGACAGCATGTACGACAGCCCTTTGCTTTGGCAGCTTCTGACGTTCCCGTGGTCCTGTAAATTAGAAGCATGGGATTTGAACAATGTGCACTGGAGTATCACACACAGCTTTTCTCCCAGTGAAATGTGTGATGCTCACAGGTGGAAATCTTCAGCATGGTTTTACGTAGAGGACAACAACATTGCTTTAAAAGTTACAAGGCACTTGTTCCGCTGGTCCAGTGGTACTGGCAAGATGTCAGCTCCACCCTTCCATCCATGCATATGATGGTGACACATGTGGGAAAGGGCCAAGGCATGGATGGCATTGCCATAATTGCTGTCTTGCCTGTTCTTCCCTGCAAACACGACTGTACTAGTAGCCGCTTTAGATGTGCAATGTATCATATGTTGCACAGAGTCACTTTATCAGTAAGATGGGAAGCATACAAATTTAATAAATAAATAAAAGTAAAAATAAACAATGGGGGGGGTCTCTTCCATATGTCCTGGAATAAATGCAAATTATCTATTTTTAATGGCTGGTTTTTGGCAATTTCTTAAAAAAGAAGTGGCCCATAAATACTGTAAACATGCACAAATAATAAGTAAAAGTTGCTAGTTTCTCAGACAGGTGGCTGCACTCCTGTCATATGATATGTGGATAAATGGAAGCTATTTAAGCACACATGCCTTCACAATTTTATCCAAGTCATAAACCGGTTTCTAACCCCTTGCCTGGGCTTTTTCTTCCAAGCATAGATAAGTGACAGAAGGATAGTTCATTGCCAGCCATACTTTGCATTCTTGGATTCAGTTTGGAGGTGGTGGTGGTGATGGTGATGATGAATAAAAAAAAAACCAAATTGCAGGCAGCCAGCAGCCAGCAGAAGTAGCTTGCAATACTGCACTCTAACTATGATGATGATGATGATGATGATGATATCCATTCAGTCATGTCCAATTCTTGGTGATTCTGTGGGCCAGGTCTCTCCACATCTTTTGATCTTGTACTACTTAGCTTGGATACATAATGACTTAAGTTGTTATGAAGGTCAGGAGTGGGCTTTGTGAATCAAATCCCTAGACTTGATCAACTCTAGAAGTACCTTTCAAAATAGAGTTCCTGAAGTGTTTGTCAAGATCCATAATCTCTTATTGCTTCCTGATCAATGTTCATCCTCTACTAAGGACAATCTCAGCTTAGTACTAGAAGAACTCTTCTAGTCCTTGTTCTAGGAAGACAGACAGATTCCGGAAAGAGAGCATGTAGTTTTATGTTCTCAATTATATTTACTTTCTAGAACTGGGCATGGCTAGTCTACTGAAGAGAAGGACCAAGGGAGACATGATAGCAGTCTTCCAATAATTGAGGGGCCACAGAGGGGGGGGTCAGGCTATTTTCCAAGGCACCTGAAGGCCAGGGAAGGAATAATGGATGGAAACTGATCAAGGAGAGATTCAACCTGGAAATAAGGAGGAATTTCCTGACAGTGAGAACAATCAACCAATGGAACAGAAGTTGCCTTCGGACGTTCTGGGAGCTTCATCACTGGAGGCTCTCAAGAAGAGATTGGACTGCCATTTGTCAGAAATGGTGTAGGGTCTGCTTGGGGGGGGGTTGGACTAGATGACCTACAAGGTCCCTTCCAACCCTGTTAATCTGTATCTGTATCTAACTACCTAGACCGGGGGTCGGCAACCTTAACCACTCAAAGAGCCACAAAGGTCCTAACCAGAAGCGCCTCCCCCCCCACTGGTTCAATTCTGGAGCGGACCGGAAGTCCGGTTCCCCCACCATAGAGTCTCCTCCTAGCGCGGCGTCCTTTTTCCTCTACCTGTCCTAACCAAAAGCCCTATCAATTGTGGAGCCAACTGGCAACAGGGAGCCGCAGCAGAGGGATGAAAGAGCCACATGCGGCTCCAGAGCCACGGGTTGCTGACCCCTGACCTAGACCAATTTGGAGAACCTTGCTTGATCAGAATAGCTGGAGAATTTCATGTAAAAGGAGAATTATTTTAGGTAACAGCACTGCAAGACTTTAAGGCAGAACCAAGATATAACTAAATTATTGCTCTATTCCTAAACTGTAAATAAATGTTACTCCATGTAACAATAGGATGCACATTTGTAGTTTTCTGGTTGATTCCTCAAGGAATTTAAAGGATGTAAATACACATAAGATGTCCAATTTTTTTAGTGAAGTATTATATGTTTATTTGTACTTTTTGAACATTGCATACTTAACATCCATAAACATTAGAGCTGCTTTGCATAATTCAGCTTCAAATGGTGGAATTTGTTACCATCAGCTGTAGTGATGGCCATCAATTTTAGATTGTTTTGAAAGCAGACTGGTAAATTTCTTAGAGGCTCCATTTAGCCATCATACATTTAGTGATTTAGGCTACTGTTTCAGGTCTGTGTGAATCAACCCTGATTTGAGGCAACTTGGAGATGCAAATTTGAAGAGGTCCTGATTTGATTTGAATTTATGCTTTGAGACATGAGGGCAACCCAATTTCATTTGGGTAATTTTGAGATTAGAGAGTTTATTGTAAAGAAAGACTCGTCTATTGTTTTATAATTTAAAAAGCAGCAAGATGCCTTGCAGCTGTTTTGTTTCTGGTAGAATTTAGTTAAAATCAAAAGAATGTTAGGACAACATTCATGCTGAGTTTCAGCTGGGTTCTTCAGAGGTTTACTGCATTTTTTTTAATGTTCTTACTGTATCTTATTTAATGCAAATTTATTTCTCAAGGGCAGGATTCTCTCTTGGTGTAAAATACCACCAGTACAAAAAAAAAAAAACCCTACTACTGTAGGATTAAATTTAAGTATGAGAAGTCAAGGAGGTCATAATCCCTGAAGAGATAATTATACAGTGAAAGAGAGGATATTCTCTCCCACATATTTTTGTCTTCTTTGTAACCAAGTCAGACCAATCTCCATCAATGAGAATTTCTTTAGATGACAATGAAGTAGTCTGAAACACACTTTAACTGAATGAGAATTGATAGAAGTAAAGGTCCACCCACCTAAATCAAAGCTCAACAAAGCATCTTTTGTCCATGTTCAACTAGGCATGCACGCCCCTTACTTCCTTAATATCTACCACTGCTGATCTTAAATGCAAGCTAATTAATGCAAGAAGCATTGTAAACAAAATACCCGAACTCCTCCTCTTACTTAAAACTGCTAAATTCGACATTATATTTGTCTGCGAAACATGGCTGAACGCATCCCTCCCTGACTCCATTATCAAAGTAAGAGACTATCATGTTTACCGGTCCGATCGCGAAACCCGCAGAGGAGGTGGAGTTGCCATCTTCTATAAAAACAAGCTAATTAATGCAAGAAGCATTGTAAACAAAATACCCGAACTCCTCCTCTTACTTAAAACTGCTAAATTCGACATTATATTTGTCTGCGAAACATGGCTGAACGCATCCCTCCCTGACTCCATTATCAAAGTAAGAGACTATCATGTTTACCGGTCCGATCGCGAAACCCGCAGAGGAGGTGGAGTTGCCATCTTCTATAAAAAATCACTAAACCTAAAAAATATTCAAGTTAAACATGATCTCGCTCTACCAGAAACCATAGTCTGCGAACTGTCCT
>QLTV01001322.1:542782-561829 GCA_003457575.1 Thermophis baileyi | reverse complement strand
ACTTCAGCAACAGAGTGATCAATGCCTGGAATTCACTACCTGACTCTGTTGTTTCTTCCCCAAACCCAAAAAACTTTAACCTTAGACTGTCTACTGTCGACCTCACCCCATTCCTAAGAGGTCTGTAAGGGGCGTGCATAAGCGCACCAGCGTGCCTACCGTCCCTGTCCTACTGTCCTATTGTCCTCATCTATCTGTATTCACTTTGATTATTACTTCAGCAACAGAGTGATCAATGCCTGGAATTCACTACCTGACTCTGTTGTTTCTTCCCCAAACCCAAAAAACTTTAACCTTAGACTGTCTACTGTCGACCTCACCCCATTCCTAAGAGGTCTGTAAGGGGCGTGCATAAGCGCACCAGCGTGCCTACCGTCCCTGTCCTACTGTCCTATTGTCCTCATCTATCTGTATTCACTTTGATTATGTTTATGTTTATACCTATACCTGCTATCTTGTACATGTTTGACAAACAAATAAATAAATAAATAAAAATAAAAAAAATGTACGAGTATTAAATTATCTGGATCTGTTTCTCATCATGTCTTTTCTGAGACATTTGATTCACAGAGCTGAAGGACAAAATGCCACCTATTGAAATGTCCAAGCTAGCAGGTAAATCTTATTATATTACAATATGAGCCATATATGAGCTGCGGCGGCACAGTGGTTAGAGTGCAGTACTGCAGGCTACTTTTGTTGATCACTGGCTGCCAGCAGTTTGGCAGATCGAATCTCACCAGGCTCAAGGTTGACTCAGCCTTCCATCCTTCCGAGGTGGGTAAAATGAGGACCCAGATTGTTGGGGGCAATAGGCTGATTCTGTAAACTGCCTGGAGAGGGCTGTAAAAGCACTATGAAGCGTTATATAAGTGCTATATTGATAATGATAAGTAGAGCAGCATCTTCCATTGGATCACACATATTACGAATAAAGGAGAATGGACCCCCACTTTGCCACTACTCTCTGCTCTTAGCATCTCTCTCTCTGATTGACATTAGGACCAGCCTTGAGGGGAAAAAATTAGCACATCCCAGGGGAAATCAGTCTGAGGAGACCTTGAGATAGGAAGTCCTTATGAAAGATTAACACTAAAATTAGGAAAGGTTGACTGGCTCTCTGAAATGTCTTCCTGGACCTTCTAAGAAGGACATGTCCCATAAGGCAGGAGAACTCTTTCAGGCAGGTGGGCTCATCTGGAACTGTAAGGGCTACTATTGGAAGAGAGATTTCTACTTCACAAAGTAACTCACAAAATTCTTTCTCTCTCTCACTCACTCACACTCACACACACACACACACACACCAAGTCAAATGCATCCTCCTGGACTGTTGTTTCTCAACAGTTATGATTACCAGATCTGGGCTTCAAAATCACCTGAAAAAAGCAGATTCTGGGTTTTCTGTCTACCTCCCTGATAACTAACTAATGGTAATCTGGATTTTTGGCAGCCCAGTCTGGTAGCTCCATAATAGCTATAGAATAGTGGGATCTTATTGGAGAAAATTTGGTACTTTGAGTGACATCCAGGATGCTGGTATGTGTGAAAGTACCAGAATGATATGGTTTGAGCACAATGAAGGAAGTACCTCCCTATACTTCCTTCTTTTCCTCACTCTCAGCTTCAGCCACCTGTGTTACTACAGCTTAGGTGCTCAGCAAAGGGCAGGCATGATCCTGACCCAAGGGAGTTACCCAGAATTAGTTGCAAGGTTTCCCTTTGGTGGTGCTAGGTACTTACTGTATATTATCAGGCTGCTGCAGAGAGAGATTGCCCGTGGGCATCCCCACATGCTGTATGTGAGACAATTGATACCACCAACGTTTGCATTCAGCTCGGTGCCTTTTAATATAACTTATGACTATAGCCATCATTTCTGAGAATTACCATGGGTTGATAGATGAGTCTATTCTGCCCAGCTATATTTAGCTTATTGCATGCACTGATGTTCTATTCATGGTAAGCATTGAAAATAGTACAGTTCAATCACCAGAATTTGAGCATGAAATACGTACTTTTCTCCAATCGTTTTGCATTATGGAGCTATCACTTATTCTTTTAGGCCTTTGTCACTTATGGTATTTTGTCAAAGACTGTCATTTGAACCTATTGAGCTCAGGCTGCACTTCTGAAAACTTTCTGATTTCTATTGGGGGTGTTATGATCTCAAAGAGAAACGATCCTTTCCTTTTCAAAAATCTTTGCTGTTTAGGCATCCAGCTCATATCAAATCTGAACCTGTGGGAGAGGATACCTAGAAATCCTAGTGTTTCTCATAGTTTTGGCTAGGCTAAATAGCACAGAGGCAGAAAAATTGATTCAGGAGTCAAGTGGATCTCTCTCAAATTAAATGCACCTTGAAGCTGGCCAATTCAGTCATAAGTTCTTAGATGAGTGGCTGGTTGGTTAGATGTTGCTGAGACAACAAGGGAATTGGGGTGGTGGGAGTGATGAATACATTCGCTGTCACTGCAGTGACATCACCGTTGTGGAGTGTTCCTGGTTCTGTCAACAGTACTTCCTGCCCACCACTCATTTGGATCCAACTCATAGCTGCTTATAAGAATCCATTATGCAATGTCCCTGGGCAGATTGATGAAGGAGATGGTTTTCAGTCCAAGGATGCTGGCAAGGGACAATGAGCAGCTTCAGGGAAGCTCAGGAATTGACCCAAAAAAAGACATCCTATGGGCAGGACAAGATTGTGACACCCCTTCTTGAGGAGAAGGAGTGAGAGAATTTGGTGGTGGAGTCAAAAGAGGGATCAGCCTAAAATCCCTACATAGCCACAAATGGACTAAGTCCAACTCCCCTTGAATTCCATGGATCTAACTCCAAGGAGGTGCTAATTGTTAGTTGAGAAGATTCTTGTGCATAGGCATGAATAGCAATAAATCAGTTTATCTGGACCTTCAGGTGTGGACTTGGTCCGTTGCGCCCGACATCTCTCCTGTCAAACTAAACAAGCAGCATCCTCTCCTGTTAGTGTATCCTTCTTGCAGTTTTCACCTACATATGGTATATCCAAAATTGTTTGGACACCATAGTAGGGTTCTATTTTCTATTGCTCTACTGTACATGAGAGTTGGTAGGAGCTCAGCCTTTGCTCATTCACCCAAGAAGGGAATGACTAGTTGAAAGCTGCAGATCCAACTATGAAGGTTGTGGCTAAGAGTTGTATAGCATTCAAAAGGTAATATCTGAAGGCTCATGAGGCTAAACTCGCATTAGTTCAGTGGTCCTTAGCAAGAGATAATCTGTCAGTGATTTCTGTCACATAGATAGAGAACTGAGGTACTGTGTCATAGCATCCCTAAGATCATTTGCTAAGCTTCTGGATGTCCTGAGATTTGACAGAGATTTCTTGGCTTATGACTCAACCTGCAAACTGCTATATTACAAGAGCTTTAATATAAAAGCCTTAAGAAGCTGCAAAGTCCTTTTTAACAACACCTCTGGGAGGATTTGATAAATATACACAACTGCATGCATTGTTGAGGTATTTCCCCCAAAACACCCCATAAGAGCCACTCAAGCCCTGTTGGATAGGAACAGCATATAAACCTAAAATAAATTATTTGTACTCTTTTTCCTGCAGGAACGTTGTCCATGGGGTCGCGATGGGTCGGACACTACTTCACAACTAACAACAACAACCCTTTTTCCCAAGCATTTGTACAGCTGCAAATTTGAAAGCCCTCAACCCTTTGCATGCAAAAGGATGCCCATTCTGATAACTGAAAACCTGGCATTGAAACACCACAAGGAATCTAGAGAACATCATTAGGACTGTACTTAAAATAAGCCTAAATAAATTATGTCTCTCAATGATATTAGTTGCTAAGAAACAGCAGTGAGCTCTTTCAATCATGCCCAGTCTTTGTGGCATCTAATTGGCCTCTGCAAGAAGAGAATCCTGACCCAGATGAATCTTTGGACACATACAATAGTTCTCTACTCCGCACTACTGAGTACACCATTAAGGAGAAAAATTTTAAACCAGCATTCTGTCTGTAAGTGTGTATGTGTATGTGGATAAACGCAATACAGGATACCTATAGCAGCAGACAATATCTTGACAACTTGCCTGATCTTAACTATTTTCTTTCTTCTTTCTTTCTTTCTTTCTTTCTTTCTTTCTTTCTTTCTTTCTTTCTTTCTTTCTTTCTTTCTTTCTTTCTTTCTTTCTTTCTTTCTTTCTTTCTTTCTTTCTTTTTTTCTTTCTTTCTTTCTTTCTTTCTTCTTTCTTTCTTTCTTTCTTTCTTTCTTTCTTTCTTTCTTTCTTTCCATCTACATCTCTTTATCTCTTTATCTTCTCCATATACTACTACTACAGTCATGTTGGGAGTGCTGGAGCCAGGTTGAAAGAATTGAATGGCGACATCACCATTATCTGGGGGATGCCCAGTTAGGGACTCCTTTCATGTCTCCATGGTTGCCCAGTGAAGTGGTACACATTTATCTACTCCTGGTTTTCAAACTGCTGGGAAAGCAGGAGCTGGAGCATGTACCAGGAGCCCACCTGGTCTTCTCCATATCATCTCTATCATCTATCTCTCTATCTCTCTCTATTCTACCATCTCTCTCTATCAACTATCTATCTATACTTATCTTTTATCTATTTATCTATCATTTCTCTCTCTCGCTCAATTATATCTCCATTCATCCATCCATCCATCCATCTCTGTCTGTCTGTCTGTCTGTCTGTCTATTATCTATTATCTATTATCTATATCTCTCTCTACTATCTATCTATCTATCTATCTATCTATCTATCTATCTATCTGTCTATCTATCTATCTATCTATCTATCTATTTATCTATCTATCTATCTATCTATCTGCTATCTATTTATCTTTCTGTGTCTGTGAGTTGGGTGACCACCAAGAAAAATCTGATCTAAAGGCTGGTACCATCAACTGGCAAGAAGACAAGTACCACCATTTCCGTATTGCCCCATAATTCCATTTTAGACCTGAAATATTATCTTCTTATAACCAAGAAGGACATAATAACAAAATCAAGTGTATGAGAAGCATTCCTTGATGGTAAGAAGTCTTGATGCCAAATATAGTTAGTGTCTAAGTGGAAAAATAATGCTTAGTCTTGAGCAATGCTGCTGCAAAGTTACATTCTGCCTTGATTTACCATATTTGATAGCTGGCACCCTTGTATTTAGCAATTGATTGTGAGTTTCATTACAGATTAATGTTTCTAATTAGCTGAATATTTGCACAGCTCCATGACCTTAATAGTGGCGTGGAAGAATTAGCAATCCATCAGTAAGAGAAGAGCACAGGTTGCCAGAAATGACTGCAAAATCCTTACCTTGTAAAATATGATCTGAGAATCCAGAGTGTTATGCCCCCACTCACTTCTCCGTGCACCCTGTGGGCTCTTCTCTGCACAGATTTTTGAACTCCAAATGTTTTACACACCTTGTTACAGAGGGAGAAAAATACTGCACTGGGCAAAGCTACATTTCCAGCCCTGTGTTGGAAATAGCTGAGGCTGTGCAGATTTAAGAGGGAGACAGTGTTGCAACAAGAGTTTGTCTTCCACAGCATATGACCCTCTGTTAATGAACAGCTCTCCACAGGCAACAGTGGTGAGTTTTCTTCTCCAGCTGCCTCTGACCTTTTGTCTTTCTGAGTCACTTTGCAACTCTTACTCAGCAGTACATTAGCATAGCAGAAGAATAATATTATGCCCTGCCCAGTATTATTACCTTCTGTTTCTAATTTGGCCTGAAGCAATATTATGCATATGACCCGCTCACCATCCTCTGAAGGCATCTCAGCAGGAACTTCGGTCTTAAGATGATGATCTAAGCTCAAACATCTCAAAAGGCTTCGATCTTTCTATGGCAGATTTTGGTACCCTTGAGGACTTCTTAGCGAGGAATAAAAAGTTTCTTTGGCTTTGTTTGATGACCCTCTCTTCTTTTGCTATTGTTCCTGGGAAATTGCTCCTTGGCTGATAAAATTGTTGGAGTGAGTACATTTTTCGGCAGGAACCCTGACTGGGGATGGGGGGAAATAATCAGTTTGATTTAAAGAAGGGAGAGAAGGAAGAAGACTGTGAATTTGCATTCTGGAGGCCACTTAATATCAAGTATTTTATGTCAGGAAGAAGGCTCTATCAATCACACAGGGATAAGGAAGAACAGTGATTTTCAGGAGTCCTAAGATGTTGAAGATCAATTCAGGCTATATGCCGATTTAAAATAATAGGAAGGAAAATGTATTTGGTACCTAAAAGTAGCTACTGTGGATGATGAGGATTGATATCACAAGCCATCATGCCAAGAGGAACCAAGGGTCATATGGTGGAGGCTGGGATCACAGTAGCATTTTTGTCTTTCTTCCTATTCTCTTCCTGTGGGAAAAAAAACACACCCTAAAGACATGTCAGTCATACAATAGAGTTTCATAGAATTTATGTAGACTTAAGAAATGGAAATAATTAGCTGGGCTGGAGAAGAGAAGAGCGAATATATTATTGTGCGGCATACCTGCCTTGCTGATTCACTGAAAGGAACACTTCAACCTTTCTCTGCAAGACCCAGTTAATTAGGATTAAACCCTGGGAAAGAAAACTCGAGACAAAATTTGTTTCACAAAAAGATCAAAAGGTACACAGCCAAGGGGTCTTGACTGCAAAGGTGGATCCAATCCAAAGAAAAAGAACATTTTCCCCCCTAGAACATAAAAGCTTGTGATTAACTCAAGATTATGAGTTGAAAAGTATGATTGCTGTGGTGCTTGGTCACACAACCAGCCAGATGTTTAGACTAGACTTGGCATTTTTGTCCACTTATTGAGTCCTTCCTGAGGACCAAGTATAAGCAGATGTTGTTTGATGGGTGTCTTTATCATTATGTACACAACAATGTGAAATTACAGCTGCCATTAAAAACAAAACACTTACATGTTGCCCACACCTGTTGCCACAAGGGCACATTTCTATTGAGTTTCTATAGGATGGATCCCATTACTAAAATGATGCATGCTATCTAGTATTCATATTCTATTTTCTCTAGGGAAGTGAATCTCATCACTTTTACACACTGCTTATCTGTAAATATGGATCCAATTAATTGTACATCACTTGCTTGTTATGAACGAAGTGTAATTGTGCATGTACCTTCTCAGTTTACGAGCGCAGCCAGTGGTGCTATATTTTTCTTTGAAAATTATGACATTAATTTTGCAGAGATAGCCCAGGGGGGTTTGAAAGCTTGGGGAAAATGTGATTATCCTATCCTATCAAAATGTAATTTCAGACTGACTCTATACATAGATAACATTCCTCGATGACAGCCATGAAAGACCAAATAAGAGACAGTATTTGCACACTGTATTTGACAACAAAGTCCTCTCCTCAAAGCACCTTAATCTACTGATTAAAATCATACAGCGCAAGATAGCCACGTGCCCAATTGGCATGGAGAGAACTAAGAAAATTAATCTGATCTCACAATCTTATCCTATCCTATCCCAGGGGTTGGCAACCTTAAACACTCAAAGAGCCAGAAAGGTCCTAACCGGAAGCCGAAAGGAAGTCCGGTTCCCCCACCATAGAGTCTCCTCCTAGCGTGGCGTCCTTTTTCCTCTACCAGTCCTAACCGAAAGCCCTATCAATTGTGGAGCTGACCAGAAAAGCTCCTCCTGGCACGCCCTGCTTCCCCCCCCCAATTGGAAGCTCCTCTCAAAATTGTGGTGCCGACCGGTGACAGGGAGCCGCAGAAGAAGGATGAAAGAGCCACATGCGGCTCCAGAGCCTCAGGTTGCTGACCACTGACCTATCCCAAGTTCCCTAATTCAATGTTCCACCTTTGATTTTAAATAATATACTAAGATAATCTGCCCCATCATCTTCATGCAATGAACAGGTAATCCTCGACTTACAACAGTTCATTTAGTAACCGTTCAAAATTACAACTGCACTGAAAAAAGTGACTTATGACCTTTTTTTTACAGATACGACCATTGCAGCATCCCCCATGGCCACGTGATCAAAATTCAGACACTTGGCAACTGACTCATATTTATGACGGTTGCAGTGTCCTGGGGTCAATTGATCCCCTTTTGCGACCTTCTGACAAACAAAGTCAGTGGGGAAGCCAGATTCACTTAACTTACTAACTTATCAACTGGAGTGATTCCCTTAACAACTAAGGCAAGAAAAGTCATAAAATGGGGCAAAACTCACTTAAAAAATGTCTCACTTAACAACAGAAATTTTAGGCTGAATTGTGGTCGTAAGTCGAGGACTACCTGTACCTGTTTTATAGATATATAAATAACTATATACAATTTCCTGATTTCAGCAGAAAAGGTAATTCATGTTTTGGACTACTCATTTTCTTCCTTGGCCCTTCTGAATTGAGGCAAACAATCCATAAAAGACAATGGATGAAAACCTGACTGATTATGGTCTATCAATAAAAAAGACGTTGAGACTCTAGAGAAAGTGCAGAGGAGAGCAACCAGGATGATTAGGGGTCTGGAAACTATAACATATGAAGAGCGGTTGCAAGAACTGGGCATGGCTAGTCTAGCGAAGAGAAGGACCAGGGGAGACATGATAGCAGTGTTCCAATACTTGAGGGGCTACCACAGAGAGGAGGGGGTCAGGCTGTTTTCCAAGGCACCAGAAGGCCAGACAAGGAATAATGGATGGAAACTGACCAAGGAGAGATTCAACCTGGAGATAAGGAGAAACTTTCTGACAGTGAGAGCGATCAACCAGTGGAACAGCTTGCCATCGGAGGTTGTGAGAGCTCCAACACTTGAGACTTTCAAGAGGAGATTGGACTGCCATTTGTCTGAAATGGTGTAGGGACTCCTGCTTGAGTGGGGGGTTGGACTAGATGACCTACAAGGTCCCTTCCAACTCTATTAATCTAATCTAATATAATCTCAATACCAGGTTTATTCACTGTAATCCAGGTCCTGATAAAATCTTAGTGGAACTCAAAGTGAGGATTTGGGACTTAGATATTCTGTCAATCAGAATCTCAATTAGATTAGAAGTGCACCAGCTGTCTGCAAGGAGTATAAATCCTTCCATTCTCTACCATCCAGTCAGAGCTGAAGAAGCTTCTTGGATGAGAAGCAAAACTTCTTCAAAGAAAAACAAGAAAGTCCAGTTTGCCTCTTGAAAAAGCATCTTTGGGTCAATATCATTGAGTTGGCTTCTGAAATTCGATATTGGAAAATTCAGTAGTGTCTTTGTTCTTCAAGTTGTTATTGTTATTACTGGGCTGAGATTTCCCACCCCTGAATAAAAAAATCACACTCAACAAAGATTATGTAGCTCACAGGCAGGGATATCATTTATGTAACAAAATTACACAAAGCAAGATACAGAACAACACACACGCACACATCGCAGTCTCAGTATCCGTCTGCTTGTCTTGCCCTCTTTGAGAATTTTAAGACAAATAAATCTTCTACCTCATCAGAAAAATCAGATATTATCTGTGTTGTTGTGTTGTTCATGCCAACATGATACATTTAATCTAGCTTTAGGCTCTTTGCTAGCCTAGAAATTATTTTCAGATAATGGATATTGATTTTTTTAATGACCTAAAAAGCATACCTACAACCTAAAAACTTTTTTCTTATGAACTCATAACAGCACAAACTCATAACTTGCTTCAAGACTGGAAGGCTTTTGCTGTTGTAGACTGAATTTGTGCAGGCAGTCCTTGACTTATGACCATTTATATAGCGATTGTTATGACTTATGACTGGACTTTGCACTTATGACCACAGCTTCCTCTTTGTCACGTGATAAAATTCAGGTGCTTGGTAACCGGTATATGTTTATGTGATCACTATTTGTCCCCTTCCCAGCTAAGAAGGACATATTTTTAAGACCATCTTGTGACCTATTTCAAGAATTTTAAAAAGAACAAATGTATTTCCAATAACATTCAGCCTTTTCTTTCCAAACTTAATGAACGCCCCAATGAACACGATTTGACCTTTCCAGGTTTTTATTTTTCTCTCCCTGAATATCTTGATTAAGACTGGCATCATTTTATTGCCAAGACTGATATTGTTCTGACCTTGGCTTCCTAATAAATCATAAAACACAAACGTAGTCCCAAAAAACCTCTTTTTATTTCAACAGCTGTGAATTATGTTCATTCCCAGCCATAATAAGTCCCAAACAAGATTAATTAGTCAGACAGAAGTCTGCCAAAGTCTTTCGGAAAAAGGCTGATAAGCACCAACCTTTATCTCTCTTGACACACTGCCAAAGACCTAATTGGCAAGGAGCTTTGCAAGGCCAAACAGAACACGGAGTCAAAACTGAGTTGCTGAGTTACACCGTCCAGAATTGAACCAAGTTGCTTCCTGCAAAGCTCACATCCATTTGCTCCACTTTTATATCCTATGGGAGGGGCCAATCATCTCCAAGCCTTACTCCCGAGTATCCCTTTTCCTCCGTAACTGTTCTTGCCTTCTGGCAGCTCTGCGCATGCGCGCATTGGGAACAGGCTCCCTCTGTTCCTCTGCCTCGTTCATGTCAGCCTCGGGAGTCAGCACAGACCTCCCAGATGGCCCGGGCTGGATCTCTGCCTCTGGCACCGAGCCTTCTCCAGACTCCAGGACTGGCCCGTGTGCTTCCCCAGCCTCCTCGCTGTCCGACTCTGCTGCCAGCTCTGCAGGCCGCTGGCAGACCACAACAAATATTGCTTTACTTATCCTAGAAATGAGTAGCTGAATTGGATCAAGTAGGTAAATTGTAATATTAAAAGCTACCTGTTGATGACTGAAAAACCTTGCTAAATGTGAGTTAAGCTTGAATTGTAAGCTTGAATCACTTACCATCTTATAAAGACATAGAAGTGGTCATAAACACTTTAAAAAGTTTGTCAAGTTAAATGTTTTAGTATGTAAGCCACTTTCTGCTTGCAGCAGCTTAATTCTCTATCAACTTCATAAATCAAGTGCTAATTAATTAGTCCCTATAGGATCAGGTTGCATATTGTTTAACTTTAATCACAATTAATTATAAGGAACGTGGCGGATGCAGGGGGAAAAATCTATTAAGTACAGAAGGAACAGGGTGGAGAGATGGAATACATCTGTCAAGAAAGGAATGACAGCCATGTGTGCACAGAGCGAGATTAATATACCTGAAAGCAGAAAATGTTTTTCCTTTAATCTAAATAAAGTTGATCTGTGTAAAGAATAAAAGAGTCATGTATTCCTGGGTTTCCCCCCACCCCCTCGAGACTGTCTCGACTGCTAGTAATTATGTGGACATGTCTATCCAGTCTTTGAGGAAACATTTCCAGCAGTTATTTGCAATGACTCCTTCCCACGGCAAGGAGAAAATGCTGACTCAGGGTCATCCAGTTGCCTTTCTTGCTTAAGGCAGGACTACAACCACCCTCACCCAGCTTCTAAGCCAGTACCTTTAATCACTATGTAAAACTGGCTCTCATTAAAATTATAGAGCTGAAATTGAATGGTAGTGTGTTCTATACAAGTGTCCTCTAAGATGGTTGAAGAGCCAACCTGCTGTGTATTAAGATGATCTGGTTGGGAATGGATATGGGAGGGGAGATGGTCTTGAGATATGCCTACCCAGGTTTCAGGTGTGACATCAGCTGAAATCCCAGGCCAGGGGTAGGGGAGTGGCTATGATCATCCAAGAGATTAAGGATACCATCTTGTAGTTAACTAGTGTGAGACCCTGTTTGTAGACTTTGGGGATCAGAAAGGATCAGAAGGGGGGGGGGTCAACCTATTTTCCAAAACATCTGAGGGCAGGACAAGAAGTAACAGATGGAAACTAATCATGGAGAGATCCAACCTAGAACTAAGGAGAAATTTCCTGACAGTGAGAACAATTAATCAGTGGAATGACTTTCCTCCAGAAGTTGTGGTTGGTCCATCACTGGAGTTTCTTAAGAAGAAATTGGACAACCATTTGTCTGAAATGGTATAAGGCCGTGATGGCGAACCTATGGCATGCGTGCCAGAGGTGGCACACAGAGCCCTCTCTGCTGGCACGCACACTATCGCCCCAGGTCAGATCTCCGTGGCGTTTGTTTCATGAGGTTCTGTTTCCCTGCAAACAACAAAACAGAAGCTCACGAAAGAAAAAGATCTTACCTCTTGCCACGCTGCTGGTGTTGGGATGCCCCACCTCCCACTGGCCAGCTGGTCTTTGGGTCTCTGCTGTGCATGCATGCATGTCCGCACGTGCGCACGTGAGTTTGTGCGCACGCTAGTTTGTGCACGCGCACACCTTTCAGTTTGGGCATGCGTGCACGTGCAGTTTGGGCACTCGGTGTCTAAAAGGTTCGCCATCACTGGTATAAGGTTTCCTGCTTGAACAGGAAGTTGGACTAAAAGACCCCCAAGGTCCCTTTCAACTCTGTCATTCTGCTGCTACTACCGCAGCCTCCTTTGTAAAAAAAAAATTGGCTTCCCACCTGAGCTCCATGAAGCTGTGTCCAAGTCAGCAGTAGAGTATCTTGTGATCTTGGAACTATTTGACCTTCCTTCTCTGGGCATGGAGTCAGAGGCAATTCAAGAGTTCATGATCACCATGGCTGTCACACACAGGAGATGTCACATGTTAGATCTTACTTTGTCTTAGAATGGTGGCAGCAGGACACTAGACCTGATCTGTTGGTCCACCCCGGGTGCCTGATAGATTTCAGAAGGAATTTGGGGCTCTTCCTGGGGTTCTGATGCAGCTTCTATTGATATATATTCAAAAGCTTAGTTGCTGCTTGGAATGAAGAAGTGGCTGTGGTCCAGGGGTGGGTTCTAACTTACCTCGCTGCCGGTTCGCTTCCTCCCATGCCACGTGGCCACGCCTCATGGACTCGCGCATGTGCAGTGCCAAAAAAAATAAAAAAAATTCCAAAAAAGGCCGAAAACAAGATGGTGATGCATGTGCAGTGCCAGAAACTCAGCTTCTGCACATGCGCAGAAGGAAAAAAAAATTTAAAAAAATCCAATTTTTTTTTTCAAAAAAAAAAAATTCCAAAAAAAAAGAGAGAGAGAGAGACAGAGAGAGAGAGATGGCGGCACCCACGGACTGGCACCAACCAAACCGGATCAGTGATGTCATTGTTACGTCACCAGCGGGTCGCTACCGGTTCGGGCGAACCGGTCCGAACCGGGAGGAACCCACCTCTGCTGTGGTCTTACATTGGATTGCACCTCTGCAGCCCTTCATACACATCCTGGAAGGGCCCTAGGCTTAGAAGATCTCTAGGAGATGAAGCACCAGAAGAAGCTTCTGGAGCCCCACTGACAAATTTGCCTGGACATAGATAAATAAGTTCCTTGAACAATGCAAACTTAAAAGAAAATATGTACTTTCCAAGACTTGGGTTCAGGATCTTCTTGTCATGTTCCAAATAGAAATGTATGGTTCTATGGTTGAAGCAAAGCACATTTTCTATTTTGTGTATATCTTTAATATGGGTGATATTCAGCTGAAGATAAGTAGATTTTTTTTGGGCTTTCCTACTATGGATTACTAGAGGGCCATAGGTGATGGGGAAGCTGGACTTCTTCTTTCCTTCACCCTACATGAAAACAGAGGATCAAATGAACTTTTGCCTCCTTCTATGCTATTACTACCAACTGTGGGAAAGATACTGGCAATTTGTTTTCAAGTGATGCTTACTTATTTTCTTTTCAATTATTATAGTTAAGGGGAGTCACTTTAAGGGGATGGTTATGATTAATGTGGAAGGTAGGATGGAAATCACAGTGATAAGTACATGGATAGTAAATACGGTATCATTTTTATATGAAAAAAATATTCTGTTTCCTTTTACATCAAAAGTGTACCCTTCCTTCTTCTGAGTTCAATGCATCAGAAGTACAGAGCTTCCTGTAGTGATGTAGTGGCCTTGTATGAAGTGAAAATGCCCAGACTTAGAAGTTTTCATTATCTTTCCATCCTGATGAATGAGGGACCCTTCATTATCAGAATGAGGAGAAAAAAACTATAATAAAAGAGTACTATGAGAAACTGTATGATAAGGAGAAAATTCTGGAAAATAAAATACAACAATATTTAGAACAGTCTGAACTCCCTAAAATACCTGAAACAGTTAAAGATATGTTGAATGAACATATAACCATGATGGAATTGACAGAAGCGATTAAGAGACAAAAGAATAATAAAACAACAGGGCCTGATGGGCTACCGGCAGAATTTTATAAACAACTAGAAGAGATATTAAGCCCAGTGATGTTGGAAGTTTATAATGAAGTACCGCTAGAAGCAAAAATACAAAATTCATGGATGGAAGCAAACATCACTCTTATACCGAAAGATGATTTAGACTTAACGCAGATAAAGAACTATAAGCCAATATCTTTATTGAATGTGAACTATAAAATATATGCTTCGATAATAGCAGAGAGATTAAAAAAGTACTTGAATGAATTTATACATTTAATCCAGAATGGATTCTTGCCAAAGAGACAGATTAAAAACAATATGAGAATGATTTTAAACACATTGGAGTATTATGAAATACACCCTGGAAAACACATGGCGTTGATGTTTCTAGATGCACAGAAAGCATTTGACAACGTTAATTGGCAATTTAAGTTATTACAACTAAAATATATGGACTTTGGGGAGAGATTTATTAATATGATTGAAGCAATATATCACAAAAAAATCAGCCAAGGTGATGGTAAATAGGGACATGACAGAGAAATTTGATATTAAAAAAAAGCACTAGACAGGGATGTCCACTGTCCCCGCTGCTATTTATATTGACTTTGGAAGTGTTAGCCAGGCATATGCGACAAGATGAAGAAATAAAAGGAATGGAAATAAAAAAAGAGAAATACAAGCTACGGGCATTTGCAGATGATCTTCATATTAGAAGACCCATTAGAAACTGGACCGAAGTTAATTGGAAAGATAGAAGAATATGGGGAAGTTGCAGGACTGAAAATAAATAAAGACAAGACAAAGATTTTAGTTAAAAATCTTACACACACACAAAAAAGAGTGCTGAATCGAAAGAATTAATATACAGATAGTCAAAAAAGTGAAGTATCTAGGAATACAATTAACAGCAAAATGTGTAACAATTAAAGAGGATAATTATATGAAACTGAAGCGGCAAATTAAACTAGATTTGGAGAAATGGAAAGATCTGCAACTGTCATTAACAGGAAGAACAGCTACTATAAAAATGAATATCTTACCAAGACTATTATATTTATTCCAAACAATTCCAATAAAACCGGGGAAAAATATTTTGAAGAATTAAATAAAATAGTATTAAGATACATTTGGTTAGGGAAAAAAGCAAGAATAGGTTTGAAAATGTTGCAAGATTCAAAAAAAAGGGGGGGGCTTTGGGCTACCAGATTGGGAATTGTATTACCAGGCCTCAGTACTTACATGGGTGAAAGAATGGATCCGCTTGAGACATATAAGATTATTAACTTTAGAAGGTCATGACCTTCAACTAGGTTGGCATCAGAGGTGGGTTCCTACCGGTTCTATCCGGTTCTTTAGAACCGTTAGTAAACCGGCGATGATGTCACGGAGCCGGTTCTGTCGGTGTCTCCGTGGGTGCCACAATCTTGGATTTTGCTTCTGCGTATGCGCAGAAGCTATTTTTTGATTGCTGCGGGGGCACGCACACGCACAAAGCATGCCCCTGCGCCCGGCGCAACCCTGAGCAAACCGGCAGCAAAAGGATCCAGAACCCACCCCTGGTTGGCATGCTTTCTTATGGTATGGGAAGAATAAGATACATAGTTACTTTCAAAGACATTATGTTAGGAATGCATTGTTATCAGTATGGATCAGGGGTGAGTTCCAACTTACTTCGCTGCCGGTTCGCTCCCTCCCGTGCCGCGTGGGCACACCTCGTGGGCGCATGGGCGCTTCGCGTGCACGTGCATGCGCAGTAACAAAAAATCTGAAAAAAAATAATTTTTAAAAAAAAGCCAAAAACAAGATGGCAACCACATGCACAGTGCCGGAACTCAGCTTCTGTGCATGCGCAGAAGAAGAAAAAAATAAAAAAAATTCAAAAAAAGATGGCGCCGCCCACAGACTGGCACCGATCGAACCGGATCGGTGATGTCATCATGACGTCACCAGCGGGTCGCTACTGGTTCGGGCAAACCGGTCCGAACCGGGAGGAACCCACCCCTGGTATGGATCAAAATAAAAGAACAACACTATTTGAAAATACCAGTCTGGCTTTCCGCAATGGAAGCACTGGTACATCCTAATGTTATTAATATGGAAAAAATTGTAAGATATAAAGATATTTTGAACGAAAAAGAGGAATTAAAAAACAAGCAGGAACTTAGTAGTGAAGGGATGGATATTGCATCGTGACCACAAATGCAGATACAATCTCGCTATGAGAAAAATTCTAAAATGAATGGTTTTAATAAGGAATTAACAGAATTGGACCAGATATTAACTGGAACGGTTGAAAAACTGATAATGAAAATATATTGTTACTTATTAGGCATTAAACTTGAAAGTGAGCAGGTAAAGGAGACAATGATTGCTTGGGCTAAAATTTTTGGATATGCAATAGAATTAGATAAATGGCAGAAACTATGTGATAGAAATGTTAAATTGACTATGTCAACTGCAAATAAAGAAAATTTGTATAAAATGTTTTATAAATGGCATTTTGCACCGTCAAAATTGACAAAAATGTATAAAGATAGATCCGCTAAATGTTGGAAGTGCAATCAGCCACCTGGTTCATATTATCATATGTGGTGGACATGCCCAAAAGCTAAAAAATATTGGACGAAAATACATACTTGGCTGGAAAAAATGATAAAGCAGCACATAGACTTGAAACCAGAGATATTTTTATTGGGCATTTTACCAGAAAAGCATGATAAAAGGACTATATATTTGGTTTTACATGTGCTAACTGCAGCCAGAATTGTATTTGCACAACAGTGGAAGAAAGATGAGATCCCGACAGATGAGGGTGTAATTAAGAAAATATTAGAATGTGCAGAAATGGATAGACTATTCTTACTATGAAGAATAAAGAAGAAACTGAATATTTTTTTATATGGGACCTATTTTATCAATAGTTAGATAACAGAAACAGAAGTTAGAAATGAGGAGACATAAAAAGAGGAAATGTTAAAATGGAGATTCATTAAGATAGATAATGTTAAATATTATTTTTACTATATTATCAATGTGATTGTGATGAATACTACTGTAAATATTTGGATTATGACTGCTTAAAAACCAGCGTACCCAGACCACACACTGTTTGATGGAAATTGAATTTTTAGATGTTATATAAATCAAATAAATAAAACTTTTTTTAAAAAAAAAAGAAGAAGAAAGTATTGAAATAGTTCTAAAGTTTAAAAAATAAGGTTGGGCAGAGGAGCTTTGCTGAGTACTTCATAACTCAAAGAATGACTTTGCCCAGGGTTCAGGGATTCTTGATTGGGGGGGGGGGAAGCTTTCCACCTCTGCAGATCAGATCATTAGGACGAGAAGGTGACTCAGAGTTGGCTTTCTCTTCTGCTCATGACATGGAGACAATAAACATGAGGAAGAAATGAAAATACCGTCACACCACTGTGATTCCTTTAAGGCAGTAAATCAGGGGTCCCCAAACTTGGCAACTTTAAGACTTCTGGACTTCAACTCCCAGAATTCTCCAGCCAGCTGGCTGGAGAATTCTGGGAGTTGAAGTCCACAAGTCTTAAAGTTGCCAAGTTTGAAGACCTCTGCAGTAAATTATAGCTATGAGTGATAGAAGAAAAGGAAGCAGCTTTAGTGTGCTTGAGTGCCATCCGTTTCTTCAAGGATAACCAGGGATAGATGGGTTCCACCAAGGATTGACCCATCTCGGAGCTTGGAACTGTCAATCAGGTATTCTAGTTACTCCGGTGCCATTTTATATTCTTGTATATTTTTTCGGATAGGAGACCAGTGTTGAAGGAATCTCTGATGCCAGTTCTGGAAACAGGTTAAATCTCTTTTATCTCAATATACTTTTGGTTCTAGCGGAGTGACAGTGGGTGCCACACTAGGGTTTTATCTCCGCTCTTTGTGATGATGTTGGTCAGTTATTATGATATTTGACATTTGTTTTGATTTATGTTGAATCCAGAGGTGGGATTCAGCTGGTTTGGACCGGTTCAGATCGGTAGTAGTCACCTACGGGTGGGCCGCCCCCCCCGCCGTGGCACTATGCCATCCTATTTAGCCACGTTTTCTAACTTCCTTATTGTTAAGCTTATTCCTTATTGTTAAGCTCTGCACTACATCCTACAACATCTTGAATCTCCAAAGACCTACGCAAGGGTCCTCTTTGTAGACTTTAGTTCAGCATTCAATACCATCATTCCAGACACTCTTCTAACTAAGCTGAACCAGCTAACGGTACCTGAACACACTTGTAAGTGGATCATAAGCTTCTTAACAAACAGGAAGCAGCAGGTGAAGATAAGCAGAATCACATCAGATACCTGTACAATTAGCACAGCCCCCCCCCCCCAAGGCTGTGTGCTCTCACCACTTCTCTTCTCCCTATATACCACTGACTGCATCTCAAACGATCCATCCGTTAAGCTACTGAAGTTCGCAGATGACACAACAGTGATTGGTCTCATTTGAGACAACGATGAAATCGCATACAGATGGGAGGTTGAACATCTAGCCTCGTGGTGCGAGCGGAACAATCTGGAACTGAACACACTCAAAACCGTAGAAATGGTGGTAGACTTTAGGAGAAACCCTACCATTCTACCACCTCTTACAATACTAGACAACAAGGTATCAACAGTAGAGACCTTCAAATTTCGAGGTTCTATCATATCGCAAGATCTAAAATGGACACCTAACATCAAAAACGTCATCAAAAAAGCACAACAAAGAATTTTCTTTCTGCGCCAACTCAGAAAGCTCAAACTGCCCAAGGAGCTGCTGACACAGTTCTACAGAGGAATTATTGAGTCTGTCATCTGCACCTCTATAACTGTCTGGTTTGGTTCTGCAACCCAACAA
>QLTV01001322.1:484164-499487 GCA_003457575.1 Thermophis baileyi | reverse complement strand
CATCTATCTATCTATCTATCTATCTATCTATCTATCTATCTATCTATCTATCTATCTATCTATCTCTCTATCTATCTATCTATCTATCTCTATCCATCTGAGGTGGCGCAGTGGTTAGAGTGCAGTACTGCAGGCTACTTCAGCTGACTGCTAGCTGCAGTTCGGCAGTTCAAATCTCACCGGCTCAAGGTTGACTCAGCCTTCCATCCTTCCGAGGTGGGTAAAATGAGGACCCAGATTGTTGGGGGCAATATGCTGACTCTGTGAACCGCTTAGAGAGGGCTGTAAAGCACTGTAAAGCGGTATATAAGTCTAAGTGCTATTTCTATCCATCCATCCATCCATCCATCCATCCACTGTGTATCTCCTTCTTAGCACAATCAGATATTTCAGATAATGAAAGATCATGTTGCTGTTGTAAGTAATGTTACCATTTATATAAAACTTATATACAGGAAACGTTTAGGGTAAGAAAAGTCTCCTACCGCAATGACCAGCTACTAAGCAAACATTCTGCATTTAGGATAAATTTTGCTTTATGTCCTGATGACCTCAATATACTGGGGCCCATTTCTGAATGGACTAGCAAAGGACCATCCAACTGCTCTCAAAATGTCACTTATCTTGTAGCTGATCTTCTAATTTGAGAGGAAACTGGTATCAGAGATGGGATGAAAAAGTTGAGATTTAGTTCACCAGCTCTGAAGTTGGAAACTTTCCCCATTTTATTCGGAGCTTAGCCATTGAATAATTTCATCCTTAAACACTGAAGCTTGATTTCTTGAAGTAGCAATAATGCGACATAGGAAAGGTCAAGCGATGGCATTTGAGAAAGCTTTCCCCTCCTGCCGACCATTTCAGATTAGAACCCGCATTTTTCTGACCACTGTTGGGCTACATTTCCTCTTTCCAAACTAATCCCTTCTCTTTGCCCTTCCTATGGAAAGGCCAGTTAGATTGCAACATCTTTCCTCCCTCCACTGGCTCGATATAATTCAGGCATACACATTGTGAAACAAAATCCATCTCAACAGAGTGCAATTTAAGGTTACAGAAACAGGAAGTGGATTGTCAAGGACAGTGTGTAGCTGGTAGGATTGTGAAGACTTCAAAATTGTCTTGGAAGAAGCGAGTTGGTGCTCATAGTACTTAGCGCTTCTCACCTCTCATTAAAGTACATCTGGTTTTTTTAAGGATTTTGAGAAAATGATTTCCCTACTTTAAGGAACTGAGTGATTATAGAATCCTATTTTAAATCAACAGCAGGCATTTTTGTTTCTTTTCACTCTCATGAAAAATAATATGTTTTAATTGAACCATGAGTACTGCATCTGAGCTTCAGAAAGTCTCAACCTTCACCAAAGGGCAGCAAAAATAGGTTTTTTTTAATATATATTGCTCTTGCAGAGGGAAGCTGTTGTTACACAGGGCGGAAAGCAGTTTTTCCAAAGCATTTTTGAAGACGCAGCTCTTAAATGTGATTAGCTTTGTTTGACTTAATGGATCACCAGTTGGGCAGGCCTTGGCTTAATAGAGTTTATATATCGTTCGTTGCTTTTCTAATAGTGGCTCTTTTGTGTTTGAGGAAAGGCATGTCGTAGGAAATTAAAAATTGAGTGTTTCTGGAGCATGGTATGGTTGGGAATATACAAGCTGCCTAGACAGTTAGATGGGAGACCACAGAATGTCCCTGGAAGGATATTAAATGTACATTATTTGGAACAGAAATGAATTTAAACAGACAGACATGAGAGAAACATTCCACTGAGAAGAATTTAGCAGAACAGACATAAAAGCTCTCTTTTCATTTTTAATCTTCAAACAAGGTAACATCCAGTTATTCAAAAGGATACAGCTGCCTCAATGATTAATAGTTGGAAAAAAATAAACATG
Source organism: Thermophis baileyi (assembly GCA_003457575.1). Classification (NCBI taxonomy): domain Eukaryota; kingdom Metazoa; phylum Chordata; class Lepidosauria; order Squamata; family Dipsadidae; genus Thermophis; species Thermophis baileyi. The sequence goes on along the minus strand of QLTV01001322.1, from coordinate 497,594 downwards.
GCATTTAACAAATGCCTCGTAAAGATCGTTACTCAGTAAATACTGTTAATGAACATAATTAATTTTGCAAAAGTGAAATTTGTTTTTTTTTAATGTACAAGTCATTTCTAATGCCATCTCATTACACAGTAAGAAATCAACAGCAACCCATCACTCAGCTGCTCAGTAATTAATTACATATGTGCAAGATAGTTTAGTTCAACAGGTAGAGAAAATTAAGCCTTTTCTTTAAAAAAAAAAAAACCCACAACACAACATCTTTTTCTAAACACTAAAATAACTTTTATTAAAATAAGTTGAAACCATTGCAGGAATGGTATCTCTGCAAGTAATATTTTCTCCTTGTGTACGTACATGCAATCACCTATACCACACAAGCAGAGATAACACACCTTTCCAGGGCCATTTCTTATAAAAACCTGGGAAGAATTCATTAATAGCTCAATGAATATTTGACAGGCCTGCAGTCCCAGAGCATCCAACTGGGTCAATTCATCTGTCAATATCACGGAGGCTAAAAAAAAATGACACTGTCTATGAGACATGAGAGCCAATGAGATATGGATCTCACAGCAATGAAAATAGCCTTGTGAGCATGGAACCAAAGCACGGGACATTCAGAGAAACGAGAAATAAGTAGCCCCATCTGAAATAGAACTGTCCTCAGCCACCCTTAGTTTCATTGGTAGAAAATAGTTGGCTATGTTGAAGGCCAAAGGAGAAAGTGATGGCAGAGGATGAGATGGTTGGATAGTGTCATTGACACAACAAACATGAATTTGAGCAAAGTCCAGGAGATAGTGGAGGACAGGGGGGGCCTGGCGTGTTGTGGTCCATGGGGTTGTGAAGAGTTGGATACAACATAGTGACTGAACAACAAATCAGAATTTTTTTTAATGAATATACTAAAGTTAGGTATTTAGTGCAAAGGAAAATGAGATGAAATATGAGAGAAGTGGACAATAATATGCAAAGTTTAGAAAAAAAGAAGTTTGGGCTTTTCCTTTTTCACTTGCAAACAACCTGGGATCGCCCAGTGAAGCCTACAGTACAAGACCATCCAGGTGTTTTCAGATATTGAGGTTTCTTCTTCTTTTGCTTGTTTTGAGGAACGTATTTGTAAATCTGGTGGCATTTGGCTGTATCAAAGCGATGTCAATAAAACTCTTGTTCTAATCCAGTGCTGGTATTTTGATTTCTCTTGCTGTCTCTTCCTCCTGCAATCAAACCCTGACTTTCATCTGGATGACAGAATCTCTGCACTGGCTTGCTTGAACAATTGGCCAGCAGTCTCCCTTCCTTCAACCACTATTCTACGGTTACCTCGTTGTCCATTCTGTCCTTGGCCGTTCTGCTGAGAGCACTAATTTGTTTCAATCAAAAGCTCGTTTGGACTTCGCCAAGTGCAGATCCTATTGTCCCAAAGGTCCAGCTGCAACATTTGGAACTGCGCAACAGAGCCAGTTGGATTGCTGAGAGCAGCTGGCTGAAAGACCACATTTGGCATCCAAAGCATCAGGATTAGAAGACAAATGGCTACACCGAGCGCTGGAGAGAAACAGAGTTAATAGGATACAGAATCAATTAAGCCTGAATGGATAAAATGGTTGAGACAGCTCGGAGGACAGGAGGATATTGTAATAGTTTATTCAGTCTACGACCAGGATAATTTAAAAAAAAATGCGACACCAAAGAAAGATCAAATAGATGAGACTGTGTAAACAAAGATAAAATAATGCAGCATACAATGCTATAATGGTACATTAATTACCTGTGCAAATGTAAATCTAAAATATTACAGACTATGAAGATTATACATCTCTCTCTCTCTCTCTCTCTCTCTCTCTCTCTCTCTCTCTCTCTCTCACACACACACACACACACACACACACACAGATATGCATATGCATATACAAGCAACATAGCTAGTATGTGTTAAATCTAAAGCAATAAATAAAACAGAAATTATGCTTTCTCTAACCGGTTATGTTTTATTTTCATTGTGGTAACCCAGAATTTAGCTACTGCACAAGTGACAGAGGGTTTCAAATCTTCTAGAAGATGGTTCACATAGAAATTCTATAGTCTTCCTGGAAATTTATCAGAATATAAGCAGAGCTGATGTTTCTGTAGAGTTCGCAATGTAGTAGTAATACATGTGAAATGGTTTCAGTTTCCTTTGTCGCCATATGGGCAGGTACGTTCAGTTAATAGGGTTTTGGACAGTGGTGGATTGCTACCGGTTCTCACCGGTTCAGCGAACTGGTAGCGGCGGTGGTGGGAGGCTCCGCCCACCCGCCCCAACGTCATCATAAACGCTCTGTGCATGCACAGAAGTGTTGCGTGCACACAAAGCATGCGCCCGCGCGCTCCTGTTCCTGAACTGGTAGCAAAGATAAGTGGAACCCACTACTGGTTTTGGACTATCTGCCCTGCAGCAGCGCGGATGGTAGAATGTTATTCCTGCCTTTGAACAATGCTATTCCCAGCTTGGAGAAAGTTAGATTTTTGTAGGTATCTTGCTGGCTTTCAAGAGCCCTAATTTATCCTATCTTTGCCATGATGGGGCTCCCTATTAACTTCAGTCTGGAATTCCATATCCCTTATTCTTTGAGTGAGCAGTTGTTTGGCTCGGTCCTATTCTAATACAATTCTAATAAAACCCATATACCAGAAAACCCATATCAGCTGACTTCTGCTCTATGGCCTGTTTCTGAGGAGAAGGAAAATTGTCTATTAAAACTAAAGAGGTTAGTTCAACTGGTTTTGAACCAGTAGTTTATTCTCATCTTCCAAGCCCTTAGCTGGATTGTAGGCATTCCTGTCTAAAGCTTTATCTGGGCATTTGGTGTTTCCATTGGGTCCACCAAGGACTGATCTCAAAAATTGGGTTTGCACTGTATCCGTGCATCCTTCTTCACATAAATTCCTAATTGTGCCCCACAAATGATGTGGGAAAGTGGATTGACCTCAAAAGGTTTTAATGCTGCAGGGATAATTGTGCTCTGCTTGTATAAAAGTGCTTAATAGCACTTGTAGACCTAACAGCTAGCTACACTCCGTGATTCTGATGCACTTTCCAGGCACCTTTAGAGTGGAAAACCACTCCATAGTATTTAAATGCAGTGATTAACTTCTGCCCTTCTCTTTCTATCTCTGTTTGTATTTATTTGTTTTGTGTTTGTTTAAAAAAGAACAAAACCTTGTGCCCTTCTACTCTCCAGGATTCTTGGGTGGCTCTTAGCAAAGACAGAATTTTAGATTTACCAAAATTAAGATCCAAGTGATTTTGTCTGCTGTACAGAGCCGAGGTGGCGCAGTGGTTAGAGTGCAGCACTGCAGGCTAGAGTGGTTAGAGTGCAGCACTGCAGGCTACTTCAGCTGACTGCTAGCTGCAGTTCGGCGGTTCAAATCTCACCGGCTCAAGGTTGACTCAGCCTTCCATCCTTCTGAGGTGGGTAAAATGAGGACCCAGATTGTTGGGGGCAATATGCTGACTCTGTGAACCGCTTAGAGAGGGCTGTAAAGCACTATGAAGTGGTATATAAGTCTAAGTGCTATTGCTATTGCTACCAAAATATTGCTACTATTGTCCTATAGGATTGTGAAATGAATAACAGAATAATGGAGTTGGAAGAGACCTTGGAGGTCTTCTAGTCCAGTGGCCCCCAACCTTTTGGGCACCAGGGATGGGTTCCGTGGAGAGAGGTTTTCCCAAGGAACGGAGGGGGCATGGCATCCCACGGGTGGGACTTCACTTGTTTGCACAGTCCGGTTTCTGGTATGCCACAGAGTGGTGCCAGTCCAAGGACCAGGGGCTGGGGACCCCTGTTCTAGTCCAACCCCCTGCTCAATGTTATGACCCAGGTGATCAAGGCAAGGCAGGCCTCTAGAGATTTCTTTATTTCTCTTATTATTATTTATTATATTTCTATGCCGCCCAACTCCCAAGGGACTCTGGGCAGCTAACAACAAATCTTAACAAATGTTCCAGCCAACAACTCTCCAACGACCGGTAAGGCTCCACCCCCACACTACCCTGAAGGCAGCCACCCTCAGTTTCCCAAACACAGCCCCTATAGTACAAAAAAAGCCCACAGAATAAGAGCATGCTCACAGGGCAAGGTCCAGGGTTCCAAGTCCAATCCACAAGGCAGAGTCCAGGCACAAGACAAGGGCAGTCCTCAGGACAAGAAACAGGTCCCAGGCAAGAAGCAGTTCCAAAGGCACAGTGAAGCAAAGGCCAAACGCAGGCCACAAGAGAAGGGCCAGGTCCAAGACAAAAGGCGAAGAGCGATCTTCCAACGAGGCAAGGCAAACAGCAACAGGCACGAGTCGAAGCCAGGGAAGTGTAAGCCAAGCCAAACAATTGTTCATGGCAAAGACTAACTCCCTACAGCTTCTCCTTAAGTTCCTTGTGAGGAGGGATGGAGTGACCTCCTCCCAAGCAACCTTGCAGCCCTTCTCTGGGCTTGCCTACGCTACATTGTCCTTTCCCTTGGATCGAGTGAAGTAGGCAGCTGTTCCTCATCAGAGATCAAATGCCTATCAGCACCACAGTTGGTCCACAGTCCATCCTCCCCTGTGTCTGTGCAGGCAGGCAGCTTTCCATCTGGTTGACCACCTCCTTCAATGCCTGAGGAGCCTGAGACAGCATCGTCCTCAACCCCTGGTGTGCCTTCCTTGTCAGAATGTCCTAGTTCCAATTCCTCCTCCTCCTCCTCCTCCGAACTGGGCCCTGATGGGGCCATGATATTCAAGCAGGAGACCCAAAGTTCAGTCCCTTCTTGAACATCTCCAGTGTTGGAGCACCTTCACCTTCTAGAGGCAAGTCAGTGGCATCATCAGCATGAGAAGTGGGATTCAGCAGGTTCTGACCAGTTCTGGAGAACCGGTAGCAGAAATTTTGAGTAGTTCAGAGAACCGGTAAATACCACCTCTGACTGGCCCCGCCCCCATCTATTCTCTGCCTCCCGAGCAATGTTCCCTCTAAGCTGCATGGCTGCGCAGCCGCACACGTGTCAGGGAATCGCCGCGTGGCAGTTTCCAACGGCCGCGCAGCGATTTTCAATGTCAGAGGGAACATTGCTCCAGAGTCCCAGCTGATTGGGAGGAAATGGGGATTTTGCAATAACCTTCCTCTGGAGTGGGGAGAAAATTGAGATTTTACAGTATTCTTCCCCTGTCACGCCCAAGCCACGCCCACCAAGCCAAGCCAAGCCACGCCCACCAAGCCACACCCACAGAACCAGTAGTAAAAAAAAATGAATCCCACCACTGACTCAGCATAGAACAACATAGCAATTGCATCCTTCTGGTTTAGGTGCATAAAAATCTTGAGCATGGTCCATCATTGAATTGATGTACAAGTTGAAAAGAGAGGGGAGCAGGAATACATTGCGTTCTCACTCCTTTCTGAACACTTATTGTGCCAGAGAGGGACCCTGGTGATGTTGGACTATAATTTCTGTTTCAGAAAGGGGACACCTCTGTCAATTCTTTTTTTTTTTTTAAGGTTTCCCAAAGGACATTCCTGGAAATTGAGTCAAAGGCATGTTTAAAATTTAGAAAGTCCACGAAGAGGGAAAATTTCTTTTTATGACTGTATTTTTATGCAAGATAGTGGACCACCAGAATGTGGTCTCCTGATGACCTCCCTTCTCGGAATCCTGCCCACTCATCTTAGATTATGCAGTCCCGTCTTGGAGCTTGGGAAGGACGTGTTTGAAGTAATTGAGAAAAGTTGGTTGATCTGAACCCACAGAAACATGGTACTGTTTGCAGCAATAACAATTTATAGCTCTCCATTTGTCCCAGGCATCAGATAAATTGGCATCGCTCACTCATGGCCAGGTTTATGGATAGACAAGAAAAGTCTTGGTTCTGGAAAACACCCAAACATTTGCATTTGCTTCTAGGTGCTTGATTGCATTTGAAATGACAGCCACGGTGGGGCTCAGCCAGGCTTTGCACTGGATCTTGGTTTCATCTCCAACCAGTGAAACATGTCTGGCTGAAAAAGGGAAGGATAAATAATCTGTGCCAGGAGATGCTGGCCACTCTCCCAGAATCTTCTGTTCTCTGGAAATCTGATGATTTCTGAAAGTCAATCTCTTGCATGCTATGAAGCACACAGGTCTAGTGCACAATCTTAGCTTGAAGTGTGACACTGAAGAATACTGCCAAGTTCCCTACTTTTCCATACCTGATCAACATCCAGCCCTCTGCCATCTTTCCACTCTATAAATTATGATTTTCACTTTCACTTTCACTTTCACTTTCACTTTCACTTTCACTTTCACTTTCTTCTCCTTCTCCTTCTCCTTCTCCTTCTCCTTCTCCTTCTCCTTCTCCTTCTCCTTCTCCTTCTCCTTCTCCTTCTCCTTCTCCTTCTCCTTCTCCTTCTCCTTCTCCTTCTCCTTCTCCTTCTCCTTCTCCTTCTCCTTCTCCTTCTCCTTCTCCTTCTCCTTCTCCTTCTCCTTCTCCTTCTCCTTCTCCTTCTCCTTTTCCTTCTCCTTCTCCTTCTCCTTCTCCTTCTCCTTCTCCTTCTCCTTCTCCTTCTCCTTCTCTCTCTATCCTGAGCAGCAAGGTCAGGCAATATACTGAAATAATCGATAAACAATTGATAAAAACCACCAGTAAACAATTATTTTTTTCCTTGCTATAACTTGTAAACATAATATGAGCATTTGATTGCAAGTATCAGATGGCAGCTGAAGCTCTTGTATGATGGTGGTGGGACTTCCTTGCCATTAGGGCAAACCTTTGGGAAGAGCCCTGATTTAATTGAGTGACCTTTTTCCTAACCCACATATACACAAAGGTTGCTGTCCATCAAGGGATACACAGTAGAATTGGACTCACTTTGATCTGGTCCCACCTCCAATTGTATTTGGGTCACTGAGCAGCCATTTGTAATGTCTACCAGTCTGGAGCTCCCATTGTCTTTTTAGATACAGTAATTAAGCCTCATGTTGCAGACACAAACAATGCAAATCTGGGAGGAAATAGGTCTGTTTATTCTTGAAAGATAGCTTCTCCTGTGTGGTTTTATAAGCAGTTTAATGGATTAGATTTAGAAGTCCCTTATTTATTTCTTCACTAAGCTTCATAGCTGTATTTTTAATAGAAACCCATGAGGGAAGATGGGTCTTATTAACAAAATGTGTCCATGGCAAAGCAACTAAATTTTCATTTTATCTCCGTGGCTATTGATAAATATTCATAACTCGGTTGGTTTGGGAATATTGGAGCTCTCATAATTCAAGTTTTTAATCTCATCTTCAGACATCCCATTATGAATCTGCTCTTCATCGGAGCTTCACCTTTTCTAAGCACCATTATTATTATTAGATTTTTATCTTTTTTTGTTTGATGTGGTCAACCGAAGGCAGCAAATATGTTTAGTCCCCTGCCTCCTTTTTTCCCCACCACAACCACCCTGTGAGGTGGGTCAGGGTGAGATGGAGGCCCTGGCCCAAACTTACTCAGCTGGCTTTCTTGCCTAAGACAAGCCTAGAGCTCACCATCTCCTCCTCTTGTCCAGCACCATCCATCACGACACTAAGCTGACTCTCCAGTTTATTTATTTCATTATTATATGTATTAGGAACTGCCTAGAATCTTAAGCTCACTTATGACCATCACGTAGAGATTAAAATTACAGACTGAAGAAAATATGGCCGTCTTAGAACTTGTAAATGCACTCCCACCAATAGATTTCCTTCCTTCCTTGAGGAAGGAAAAATCAGTGTCTCTTGAGAAGTTTCCAAAGGCTACCATGGCGCTTGTAACAGAAATTCCCTGAAGATTTGGCTCAGATGTAATGGAATACCCTTAGGTTATGCTAAGGCAGGGGTGTCAAACTAGATTTCATTGAGGGCTGCATCAGGGTTGTGTTTGACTTCAGGGGGCTGGGGTGGGCATGGACAGGTTGGGCATGGACAGCTCGACGTCACTCGTGTCATGGGTGCCTGTGGTGGCCCAAGTGCTCTGCCAGCGAAAACGGGCTCCTGAGCTCCGTTTTTGGCTGCGACGGCCTCCTGCAACCCTCTGCCAGCAAAAACAGAGCTCCGTTTTCACTGGCAGAGGGTTGCAGGAGGCCGTTGCAGCTGAAAACGGAGCTCGGGAGCCCATTTTCTCTGGCAGAAGCACCACGGGCTGGTCCTTCGCTGTTTCCAGGGCAGCCCCACGGGCCAGATCTAAGTACCCCATGGGCCAGATCTGGCCCCCGGGCCTTGAGTTTGACACCCCTGTGCTAAGGTTTAAACATAACTGTAGCATTCATAGAATAGAGATTAAATTTAGCTGGGAGTTGGGCAGCTTATAGATTTAATAAATTATTCTTAAAGTTATTTCTGTTCAAGTGACATACCCTGGAATCCAGTGTTCCTTCAGATTCAATTTTTTTTTTGTGGATTTCTTTTTTGTTATTTGGAAAGTTCTAAACTTTAATCTGAATAATCTAATCTCAGCTTTCTCCTTCTCTCTGCCCCAGCACACAACATCTTGCTTATCTACTGTCTCTAAAAAGACAAAGCCTTATCTTGGGAGATTTTGGCTCTGTATGGGACTAAGACCATGCAAGGTCAGAGTTGCCATTGACTGAAACTCAATCAATGCACGGCTTCCATTTAGATTGATTGGGTGCCAATTCTGCTTTCATAATGTGTTGTTTATTAACACTTGCGATGTATTAATATTTTACATTATATTAATGTAATTGATTCTTAATCTGTATTCAGTATAAATAAAATAGAATAAATAGTATAAATAAAACAGAAGTAAAAGAGATCCGACTGGGATATCTTTTACTTCTGTTTACATTTGGATTTTATTTATATCTTATTTTCTATCCTTTCATATTTTGCTGGCAATTCTGTTGACTATTAAGACCATGCAGAGCTGTGTCAGGGAGATTTAATTTTAAAAGGATTCAATTAAATCACCTTGTCCAAGCAGGGGAATAGTTGTTGATGTGTCTCTTGAACCTCAGTGCTAAAAGATGGATCAATACACTTTCCTATCTGTGTGAATACCAATGATATCAGTCTGTAGTATTTAGCGTCCCATTAGGGCACTTGCCTAGGCAAATATATCATTAAAATTAGGGCAGCAATGCGTCTCAGCAGTGTTTCTCAACCTTGGCAGCTTTAAGATGTGTAGACTTCAACTACTAAAATTCCCCAACCAGCATGGCAAAGTAAAAAGTTTTGAGAAACACTGCTTTACAGAGAAAGAATTCAAAAGAGAGGGAGAGGGAGAGGGAGAGGGAGAGGGAGAGGGAGAGGGAGAGGGAGAGGGAGAGGGAGAGAGGGAGAGAGGGAGAGAGGGAGAGAAGGAGAGAGAGAAGACTTTTTTGAGGTGAAATCCTAGAAACACTTGAGGGAGTGATAATAATGTAAGCAATTTTTGTAAGTTTTCCAAAGCCTCTTCACTCAGGTTGCTTCCCAAATGATGCCACTGACTGACATCAGAAAGTCTGCTGAAGATTTCCTTCTACACACACACACACACACACACACACACACACACACCTATCTATCTCTCTATCTATCTATCTATCTATCTATCTATCTATCCATCTATCAAACTATCTTTCTATCTATCTACCTATCTATCTATCTAGCTATCGTCTGTCTGTCTATCTATCTATCGATCTATCGATCTAATCATCTGCCTGCCTGCCTAATCAAAGAACCACCAAATCTATCTATCTATCTATCTATCTATCTATCTATCATCTATCTATCTATCTTATCTGTGAGGTTCTTAAAGAAAGTTTCTTGTTCATCTGAGGAATTAAGCAATTCTCAGGGAATGATCACACAACCAACAAGGGCCTCTGAGTTCATCTCATTTGCAATCAGGCTCAAGAAAAAGAAAAAGAAAAAGAAAAAGAAAATACTTGGAAGCTGAATCCACCTAGAATTGAGGCTACGGTGTTAATTTCATGCATTGTATCAATCTTGCTTAAATTTGAAAAGCTTTTTTCAAAGCTCAGGAGCCTATCTTATTTAACAGCTCCTCTTAAGCGTCAGCTGCAGTTACTCCAGTAGCCTTAAGAAAACAAAAAACTTTCCAGCACAAAATATCAAAATAACTTCAGAATCACTTTTAAATATCCCTTAAAATTTAAAGAACACTAAAATATTGAAGTGGCCCAGCGGTTCTCGGTAAATGTGGAGATGGTTTGGCCAGATTAAAAGAACATCTCAGCAAAAGGTGTTTACAGATCAGAGGTGGGTTTCAGCCGGTTCTGACCAGTTCTGGAGAACCAGTAGCGGAAATTTTGAGTAGTTCAGAGAACCGGTAAATACCACCTCTGACTGGCCCCGCCCCCAGGGGTGAAATCCAGCAGGTTCTGACAGGTTCTGGAGAACCGGTAGCGGAAATTTTGAGTAGTTCGGAGAACCGGCAAATACCACCGCTGGCTGGCCCCAGAGTGGGGTGGGAATGGAGATTTTGCATTATCCTTCCCCCAGGAGTGGGGAGGGAATGGGGATTTTGCAGTATCCTTCCCCTGGAGTGGGGTGAGAATGGAGATTTTGCAGTATCCTTCCCCTGCCACGCCCACCAAGCCACACCACGCCCACCAAGCCACACCACACCCACCAAGCCCATGCCCACAGAACCGGTAGTAAAAAAATTGGATTTCACCACTGCCCGCCCCCATCTATTCTCTGCCTCCCGAGTCCCAACTGATCGGGAGGAAATGGGGATTTGCAGTAACCTTCCCCTGGAATGGGGTGGGAATGTAGATTTTACAGTATCCTTCCCCTGCCATGCCCACCAAGCCACACCACACCCACCAAGCCACGCCCACAGAACCGGTAGTAAAAAATGTTGAATCCCACCACTGTTACAGATCCCTGAAAAAGCTTTTTCCACCAGGTCTTCAATCATGCATTTTAGAAGAAATATATCACAGGATTTCTAGCAGAGCAGATTTGCAAACTGTCTCAAGCCACAACACAGATGGTAGCACCAAATCAATCACCCATAGTTTCCTGGTCAAAAATCCATTCGGATTGGTAAATCAGAAAAGAGGTGGCTTTCTCCCGGTTCAGACCAGTTCTCCCGAACTGGTAGCGACCCGCTGGTGATGTCACGATGACGTCACGGATCCAGTTCGGTCGGTGCCGGTCCGTGGGCGCCGCTATCTTTTTTTTGAATTTTTTTTTATTTTTATTTTTTTGATTTTTTTTCTTCTGCACATGTGCAGAAGCCGAGTTTCCGGCACTGAGCATGCGTTGCCATCTTGTTTTTGGCTTTTTTTTTCCGATTTTTTTTATTTTTTTTGTGCGCGTGCAAAGGAAGCGAACCAGCAGCGAGGTAAGTTAGAACCCACCCCTGGGTAGGAAGGAGAGGGTATGGGACCCAGGGGGCTTCTGCCTGCCAGCACGCCATGGGCAGTAGGAGATTGCAAGCCACAAGGGTTCTGGGTGGGACGTGGAAGGCATGCAGCTTCTTGCATTGCAGGGGGGGGAGGGGGCGGAAGCCTACCTGATTTCCAGCTCCATCGCATTTCTTATGCAGGGAAACAAAAGGTTGTGGGACTAAAAATAAAGTGCAATCAATCAATTTCAACTTCTCGCAAAAATATATATATATCCCACAAACTTTTGTTTTCCTGCACACGATAGCAAGAAACGCGACAGAGCTGGAAATCAGGTAGGCAAAGAAATGCTTGGGGGAAGCGAGGGCATCTGGCTGGTGGTGGGTGGGGCAAGCAATGGCAAACTCTCTTCTCCCTGCTGCATCTCCTTCCCTCGTGTTGTCTGCTCCATTTCCCATTTCTACATTGCAGCACAGCTGCAGGATCCACTTTGATAGCGAAGGGTGGGGGGAATAATTTGCCTGGCCAAACTAACCCCGCAGTCTCCCCTACACTGGGATCAGCTTCGATCAGGTCAGTCAGTTGGTCAGTGGCTCCTTTGGCAGCAAACAAAACAGCCCAGTTGCGCCACGCCTCCTCCTGCCAGGAAGTGCAAATGGGCTGTGTGTGTGTGTGTGTGTGTGTGTGTGTGTGTGTGTGTGTGTGTGTGTGTGTCTTTTTTTCTTTCAGCGATCTGTGCGCAGGCTTGATCGGGGGTCTTGGTGTGACTCCCAGCGGGAATATCGGTGCTAACGGAGTTGCAATCTTTGAATCGGTAAGGTCTTGATTGCGACGTGGACTTAGCTCATTAGACTGGCCTTTGGGAGTGGGGGGGTAGTGATGGGTCAGTGGGATGAGGATGCTTTCTCTTTGCAGGTTCACGGAACAGCTCCGGATATTGCCGGGAAAGACTTGGCCAACCCAACGGCGCTTCTCTTGAGTGCTGTCATGATGCTGCGTCACATGGAAATGCAAGACTTCGCCATGAAAATAGAAACGGCTTGCTTCGACACCATCAAAGACCAGAAGGTAGATCTTGGCTAAGGTTCACCAAACTGAGGTGACTTTGGGAAGGTCACATTCTGGGACTGAATGCCTGTTTATTTAGGTTCTGGCCTTCCATGTCTGAAATCACAGCACTTTCCCCAAAATTAGCTAGGCATTGACTAGGTCAGGAGTGGGCAACTATAGCAACTTTGTGATCAGTGAACTTCAACTCCCAGAATTCCTGAGCCAGCATCAGGGGTGGACAACTGTAAAACTTTGTGACCGGTGGACTTCAACTCCCAGAATTCCTGAGCCAGCATCAGGGGTGGACAACTGTAAAACTTTGTGACCAGTGGACTTCAACTCCCAGAATTCCTGAGCCAGCATCTGGCTGGCTCAGGAATTCTGGAAGTTGAAATCCACGTAAAGTCACCATAATTGTTAGTGATAATGGTTTTATCACCCTTTGCTATTTCTACTGTATAAATGATACTGCTAGCACTATCAATTAAGAGCTTTAGGTGACAAGATGCCAAAAGTTGCATCTCATTCCAGACTCAAAAGCAGGAACTGTGAATGTATTCTGTCTTTCAGTACAAATCTTATAAAAAACAAGTTTTATTTGTGTGCGGCATATAAATTTGATGGTAGGAAGATAAGATGAGGTAGCCTGTTCAGTTTTCCTGTTCATAAATGATCTTAAGTTCCATGCACAATTAGCAAAATTTCCTTTCCCAATTTCAGGTCTTGACCAAAGATTTGGGAGGCAACGCCAAATGTTCGGAGTTCACCGCAGAGATCTGTCGCAGAGTGAGAGCCATGGAATAGAAGTCGTCTCCGTGTCGTCCTGGTTTCAATCCCTCCCAAAGGATGCTGTTATTTATTACATGTCACATCCATTTTTTTTCTTTTTCTAGAAATTAACTCCATTTCCATTGCTTGATAAAATTGTTAGCTACCCTTACATTTCAGACCCTTCTACTTTCCAGAAACACTCCAAAACTTGAAGTAGTTTTTTTTTTTTCTTCACCCCAGCAGCAGAAGACACTCCTTAAGCTTTCCTTAA
>QLTV01001322.1:439114-460742 GCA_003457575.1 Thermophis baileyi | reverse complement strand
GTGCCAATGCAATCATTGTCCCCTTAACCACTTCTTCCTCTCATTTGAATTGCAATTGAAAGTTATATAATTTCAAAATCATTTTTTCTTCCGGGCCAAATAAACAAACTCTTAAAGATCTACCGTGATGAATCAGAAGCTTCCTTGCTATATGGATGTCCCAAAGGTTTCCCCCCCCCAACTGGACTTTCTTGAAAACATCATCATCTTGCTGTCTTATAAAGAAAGATGCACCGTTATCCCGAATACAGATGACTACAATGCCAAGGTGAATAGTTTTCTGAAGAGCACAGCTACCTATAAGACCCTGAAGAGAGATCACAGAATAACAGAATTGGAAGGACTCTTGGAGATCTTCTAGTCCAACTCCCTGCTCAAGTGGACCTATAACATTTCTGACAAATAATTGTCTAATCTCTTCCCACTTCAGGAGGCAAGTTGTTCCACTAATTAATTGTCCTCACTGTCAGGAAATTCCTACTTAGTTCTAGTTTCCATTCATTGTTTCTTGTCCTGCCTTCAGGTCAGGGGTGGGTTCTAATTTACCTCGCTGCCGGTTTGCTTCCTCACGTGCCACGTGGGCACACACAACTTGCGTGCCACGTGGCCGCATATGCACAGTGCTAAAAACCAAGCTGCTGCGCATGCGCAGAAGCAAAAAACAAGATGGCAGTTCGGGGGCGTGTCCAGCCAGCCATCGCTGCCAATTCGGCGAGCAGGGGGAAATTCCCACTACCGGTTCTATAGAGCTGGTCTGAACCGGAAGGAATCCACCTCTGCTTCAGGTGCTATGGAGAATAGCTTGACCTCATCTTCTTTGGGGCAGCCCCTGAGACATTGGAACACTGATCCTACCAGCAGTTATAAGAAAAATTCCAAATTCCACCTTCCAACTATTGAAGGACAATGCCACTGACAAGCTACAATACTATCGCCTTTATCCAGGGGAAGTCACTCCATGCATATATGGACTCCCCAAAATCCACAAAGAGGGAACTCCACTCAGACCAATAAGCAGCAGCAGCAACTCAATCACTTATACAGAACATCACAACAACATCTAACCACAACGAGAAAATCCAGTTGTCTTTTGGAAAAAAAAATATATATCTTTGTGACAACCATGACCTGGATGATTGAGAATCTCCATAGACACGTATGAACATATATTGCTAATCGCCCTTTTAAAATGTCAACGTTTATAGAGACAGTTGCACCCGCCAGTTGTGATTTTGGTGAGGATGAAAAGAAAAGGAAGAACTGGTGCCTTTTGTAATTTCTTCCACTTGGTACGACCCAGAATCATTTCTTGTGATTCTTTCTCAGATACAGAAATAGGTTGAACTATATTGTTCCACACTCTGGATAGATGACTGGAAAGGATTAATGTGAAGTTTGGAAAGACTGACAATTGCAAAATGCTGCAAACTGATTAACCAAGATCTCCCTGATGCTTCTGGATCCAGTTCAAGGTATTACAGATTACAGATTACAGATTAATAAGAGTTGGAAGGGACCTTGTAGGTCATCTAGTCCAACCCCCCGCTCAAGCAGGAGTACCTACACCATTTCAGACAAATGGCAGTCCAATCTCCTCTTGAAAGTCTCAAGTGTTGGAGCTCTCACAACCTCCGAAGGCAACTTCTGTTCCACTGGTTGATCGCTCTCACTGTCAGAAAGTTTCTCCTTATCTCCAGGTTGAATCTCTCCTTGGTCAGTTTCCATCCATTATTCCTTGTCTGGCCTTCTGGTGCCTTGGAAAACAGCCTGACCCCCTCCTCTCTGTTGTAGCCTCTCAAGTATTGGAACACTGCTATCATGTCTCCCCTGGTCCTTCTCTTCGCTAGACTAGCCATGCCCAGTTCTTGCAACCGCTCTTCGTATGTTATAGTTTCCAGACCCCTAATCATCCTTGTTGCTCTCCTCTGCACTTTCTCTAGAGTCTCAATGTCTTTTTTGTAGTGTGGTGACCAAAACTGGATGCTTTTTTGGGGGGGGGGTGGCTCTCATTGAGTGGTGGGTTGCTGCCAGTTCAGACCGGTTCTTTAGAACCGGTAGCTCTGACTCCAAGCCGAGAGAGAACCGGTTCTCTGTATCTGTGAAAGTGGGCCCACCCGCTCGCCTGCCCCAGGGTTATACTGACCTTTATCTCTGCTTCCGAAGCCCAGCTGATCAGGGGCGGCAGATTGAATTGCTGCTCCACAGTTGTTTTCCGTGCTCCTTGCCTAATTTGCAACGCGGAAGTTGTATTTCCTCTGAACTGCGCATGCGCATGCGCGTGCAGCGAAGCGTGCACTCAGCGAACCGGTTGTAAAGCCGGTAGCAATCCACCACTGCTCTCATTAAAATATAAGTGGCTGGGATGGAACAGTCCTGAGAGGCATGTCTTGAAGAGTTTCATTATGCAAGGTCTAAGGGAGCAGCCACTATTACTGATTTCTTTCCCCCTAGAGGCTCTGCCTGACACTTTACTATCTGCCTGAATGAGGGGATTATTTTACCCTACAAGAAATCTGAAATTTGCCTGCATATCTTACATGAACACCCATATTATTAGAGCAAGTGAAGCTGCCAAATGTATCATGTAGATTTCATCAGTGAAGGATTTTGTTGTGTCTCTCAATGTTATCAAGACAGAGAGAGACATACCGGTACATATTCTAGTTGCTTGCAAGATGTTTTCCATCTCAAGTTCAGATGAAAAAGTAATTAGGTCAATTGCCCATGTAGAAGAAACCAACATGCCTAATGTTAATAGGTAAAGGTTCCCCTCGCACATATGTGCTAGTCGTTCCCAACTCTAGGGGGCGGTGCTCATCTCCGTTTCAAAGCCGAAGAGCCAGCGCTGTCTGAAGACATCTCCGTGGTCATGTGGCCAGCATGATTAAATGCCAAAGGTGCACGGAACGCTGTTACCTTCCCACCAAAGGTGGTCCCTATTTTTCTACTTGCATTTTTTACGTGCTTTCGAACTGTTAGGTTGGCAGAAGCTGGGATAAGTAATGGGAGCTCACTCCGTTACGCAGCACTAGGGATTCGAACTGCTGATCTGCCGACCTTTCGAATGACAAGCTCAGCATCTTAGCCACTGAGCCACCACGCTAATGTTAATAGCATCCTAAATTATAAAGGAAACAATTCTGTCTCTTTCTTTCTTTTTTTAACATTTATAGTAGCATGTGGAACCATGTTTCATCACAACATTTAAAGTAGCACAGAGGTCTCCAACCTTGTCGATTTTAAGATTTGTGGACTTCAACTCCAAAAATTCCTCAGCCAGCATAGAATTCTGGGAGTCTTAAAGTTGCCAAGGTTGGAGACATCTGAATTTGCTGCGTTGACTTTGTTTTCAGGAGGGGAAAAATAGGAAGAAGGGAGATAGATCATAGAATATCAGAGTTGGAAGCGACCTTGGAATTCTTCTGGTCCAACCCCTCCTCAAGCAGGAGACCCTATATCAACTCAGACAGGAAAACTGGTTGTCCAGTCTCTTCTTGAAAGCCTTCAATGTTGGAGCACCCACAAGTTCTGAAGGCAAGCTATTCCACCGATTGATTGTTCTCACTGTCAGGAAATTTCACCTTAGTTCTAGATTAAACCTCTGACTTTGGGAGCAGATTTTGCCTGCCCCTGTTACCAGTGGTGGGATTCAAATTTTTTTTACTACTGGTTCTGTGGGCGGGCTTGGCGTGGCTTGGTGGGCGTGGCTTGGTGGGCGTGGCAGGGGAAGGACACTGCAAAATCTCCATTCCCTCCCCACTCCAGGGGAAGGATACTGCAAAATCCCCATTTCCTCCTGATCAGCTGGGACTCGGGAGGCAGAGAATAGATGGGGACGGCGCCAGTCAGAGGTGGTATTTACCGGTTCTCCAGACTACTCAAAATTTCTGCTACCGTTCTCTGAACTACTCAAAATTTCCACTACCGGTTCTCCAGAACTTGTCAGAACCTGCTGAAACCCACCTCTGCCTGTTACCCACCAAATATTGCAGACACAGCATTGATTTTTAGGTAATGGAATGTGTGTGTATGTGTCATGTTGAATTTATTGCTCTGCTTAGAACACAATGAGTGTCACAAAGCCCATTGTTGAGTTATTGGAATGGGTGCTGCACTCAAAGGGAGAATTTAATCTGCAGTTAGACATCTTAGTCTGAATTCCACTCATGTCTATCTCATGTACTGAATCTCTTTCAAGTGCTTACAATAACAACAAAATCCCCTTTTCCCCCCCAGAGTCCATCTTGCTGTGAATGCCAGCCATCCCGACTGCTTTCCTTGATTTTATTTTTATTTATTTATTTATTTTATTTGTTTGTCAAACATGTACAAGATAGCAGGTATAGGTATAAACATAAACATAAACAAAGTAAGTACAGATAAATGAGGACAATAGGAGAGTAAGACAGGGATGGTAGGCACGTTGGTGCGCTTATGCATGCCCCCTTACAGACCTCTTAGGAATGGGATGAGGTCCACGGTAGATAGTCTAAGGTTAAAGTTTTGGGGGTTTGGGGTTGAAACCACAGAGTCAGGTAATGAGTTCCAGGCATTGACCACTCTGTTGCTGAAGTCGTATTTCCTTCAATCGAGTTTGGAGCGGTTTACCTTGAGTTTGTATCTATTGTGCTCGTGTATTGTCAATGCCCCACATTGACATTTCTTCTCCTATCTTCTGCTTCCATCTTCAGTGCTACAGCCCAAGGTTGTTAATCCTGATTACTCCTGACAAAGATGATTAGGGGACTGGAAGCTAGAACATATGAGGAACGGTTGCAGGAATTGACTATGTCTAGTCTAGTGAAAAGAAGGGCCAGGGATGACATGATAGCAGTATTCCAGTATTTGAAGGGCTGTCACAAGGAAAAGGGGGTTGACCTATTCTCCAAAGCACCTGAAGGCAATGGATGCAAACTGTTCAAGGAGATAACCAACTTAGAACTAAGGAGAGATTTCCAAAGACTGAGAACCATTAATCAGTGGAACAGCTTGCCTCCAAAAGTTGTGGATGCTCCATCGCTTGAAGTTTTTAAGAAGAGACTGGACATCCACTTGTCTGAAATGGTATAGGGTCTCCTGCTTGAGCAGGGGATTGGACTAGAGTCCCCCAAGGTCCCTTCAAACTCCGTTATTATGTTCTTCTGATTTATGAACAGAGCGCTGCAAAAAAATGTCAGGCCCAAATGCAACGAAATCAATATGGCCTCCAAGCGTCAACACTGAATGGATGGAACATAATCCATCAATTAAAGGTTTATTTATTTATTATTTATTATTTACATTTCTATGCCACCCAACTCCCAAGGTACTCTGGGTGGCTTACAGAAAAATATAAAAAACATTGAAGAAAAACATTATAAAAACATTTAAAAAAAACAATTAAAAAACCCATGCACACCATTCATGGCCGGATCTTGCAGGATTACAACAGAGAGATCAACGGCAAGATCAACGGCCCCAGGCCTGCCGGAAAAGCCAGGTCTTCACCGCTTTCCGGAAGTCCAATAGGGTGGGGGCAGTCCAGATCTCAGGAGGTAACTGGTTCCAGAGGGCTGGGGCGGCCACAGAGAAGGCCCTCCCCCGCGGGCCCACCAGCCGGCAACCACAGAGAAGGCCCTCCCCCGCAGGCCCGCCAGCCGGCACTGTGTAGCTGACGGGACCTGGAGGAGCCCAACCCTGTGGGATCTTACCAGTCGCTGGGAGCTATGCCGTAGAAGGCGGTCTCGAAGATAACCTGGCCCTGAGCCATGTAGGGCTTTAAAGGTAATAACCAACACCTTGAATTGAGCCCGGAGACCAATAGGCAGCCAGTGCAGCTAGCGGAGTATAGGTGTAATATGGGTGTACCTAGGTGCACCCACGACAGCTCGTGCAGCCGCATTCTGGACCACTTGTAGTCGCCGAACACTCTTTAAGGGTAGCCCCATGTAGAGCGCGTTGCAATAATCTAACCGTGAGGTGACAAGGGCATGGGTGACTGTGAGGAGAGCCTCTTGATCCAAGTAGGGTCGCAATTGGTGCACCAGGCGAACCTGTGCAAAGGTCCCCCTAGCTACAGCTGACAAGTGTTGGTCTAATTTTAGCTGTGAGTCTAAGAGGACACCCAAATTGCGAGCCCGTTCTGAGGGGGACAATTCCCCCCCCAGAACCAAGGATGGACAGTCGACATAGTCCTTAGGAGGCAATACCCACAGCCATTCGGTCTTGTCTGGGTTGACTCAGCCTGTTGACTCCCATCCAGACCCTGTAAAATAAACCAACATCAGGAAAGATTAGGACTTGCAGATTGTTTTGAAGATATACATGTGTGGACATCACTGTATTGAGGTGGCACAGTAAGTGTGTGGCAACCATATGGAAGCATGCTATTTCTAAAACGCCTGTTTCTCCTGCGCCAGCAGTGATGTTATCTTATGGCAATACAATGGAGGATGCAGAGCCCCATGCTAGAAGACTGCTATCAACCCTGAAGTGAACCTGGCTGAGGCCATCTTGGAGGCTTCAGGGTTGTCACAAAGCAGAAGAATGGGCAGGGAGGGGGGGAAAATAGCTAGAGGGGGGTTTGTAGCCAAAACAAGAAAGTTTTCCTGTGGGAACCAAGGACATTCCGACGGGTGGCTGGCTAGGGGAGGAGTGAAGTAACCAAGCAACCGGCCAGCACCTTGATTGGACAGCGTGACCAGTGACTTGGGGGAAAGGGGAAACTTTTACTTTCTAATTAGGTGAAAGCTGTGGGAACTTTCAGAGTCGTCTTTCACCAGTTGTGCCAATAGGATGTATCCAATAAATTGTTCTTTGAGGAATATGCCTGCCTCAGAGTTCTGCTTTCTATGGGTGCATTACTTGGAATGCTTACATATATATAAAAACACCTGGATTTAATATTTCCCATCATGGCTGCCATCTGGAGTGGGGTTTTTTAACAGCACCCTGTTGATACTCCTGACACAGTTAAGGGGTGAAGAAGAAAGGAGCCACCTGAAAAACTCAACCAGTCAAGTTTCTTACTTGACTCCTCTTTGTACTCACATACACACCAATTTCCATTTCCCATGCTTTGAGACAACAAGTTCTATTCTGAAATGGAAAACTCTTCTTTCTATCCCTTAACCAAGTATATTTCATTATAATATTTTACATTCTATCAAGTTCTATGTGAACCCAAAGATAAAAACGGACAGCAGGATGAGATTTGGGCTGGAATGTTCTGCTAAGCGCTGCACCTGGATTCCCATTTTAAAAATTGGACATTTTTGTTAACCAGACACAACATTTCTAACGCCAGCGGTAGACACGCATGAAAGGCAGACAAAAGGACTTGCAATGCAAATGCAAAAACAGACAGCAGGATGAGGTTCAAATTTATGCTTAGAGTTGGTCTTGGATTCCCTTTTAAAAAAAAAAATCAGCCAATTTTAATGCCCAGATAGAAAATTCATGATACAAATAGAAGGCATGCATAAAAGCCTAACTTAAAAAAAAAATTCACATCCCGAATACAAAAATGGATGGTGGGGTGGAATTTTAGGTTTAGAATTGCCCTTGTATTTCATTTGTAAAAATCAAGCATTTTAGCTGCCCGGGCAGAAAATTCCTGATGTCGACAGCAGGTGTACCTACAAGCGATCTGAAGACAAACTTCAACCAAATGCAAAAACAGATGGTGGAACAAGATTTGGGGTGGAATTTTAGGCTTAAAACTGGTCTTGGATTATCTTTGTAAAAATTGACTATTTCTGATACCAGATGTAGACGAGGACCACATTGAGCCCAAGGGGGGGCGGATCAAGCACATCATTAGTCTTGAGTCCCTTCATGCCCACAAGAGATGTAAGTCCAGCCCACCTTGAATTCCGTTGACTCTTATCTATTGCCAATTTGCTTTGACCATTAGTAGTTCATCTTCTTGTAGAGAATGTTAACTTGCAATAAACCTATATATTCATTTGAACTGCCTGGACCCCTGATTTCCTGTGCTTGACATCTAGTGATCATTCTGGGGTCCACCCAAGCTTCCATTGGTGATTCAACTCAAGCTTCCAGGGGTCATTCTTAGGTACACTCAAGTTTCTAGGGGTCATTCTGGGTCAGGCAAAGCTTCTTGGGGTCATTTGGGGTCAGGTCAAGCTTCCAGGAATGACTCTGGGAAGAACTCAATCTTCACGGACAGATTCTGGCATCAACTTAATTTTCCAGAGATCATTCTGAGGTCAAGTAAATCTTCTAGGTATCATTCTGCATTTAGCTAATGTTTGTTGGAGTCATTTGGGGTCATTTGAAGCTAGAAGTCTTAGCTGTTCTCACAATGAGGCCTGAAAGCTTGAGTAGAACAAAAATGAGCCCTGGAAGCTTTTGCTGATCCCACAATGGAAGTTAGAAGCTTTAGCTAACCTCACAATGACCATTGAAAGCTTGAGTTGACCCAAGAATGACCCCAAGAACCTTTGCCTGAACCCTAAATGACCCTTGGAAACTCACCTATTGAGTTGACAAAATAGACCCCTAGAGGTTGACACCAAAGAACCCCAAGAAGCTGGTGTTTAGATCAGGGCACTCCAAAAGCTTGAGTTGAACTCAAATGACCTCCTGGAACTTGAGTTCACTGTTGAATGAACCCTGGAAGATTGACTTAAGCCCCTATGCTACCTGGAGGACTGATTTGGTCTCCAAAGTCCCCTAGAAGCTGACTTCAAATAACCCCTTGAGGATGGTATTCAGACCAGCATCACTCCAGAAGTTTGTGTTGACATAAAATGACCTCACGGGACTTGAGTTGACCCCTGAATGAATCTGGAAGAATATCTTGACACCTGAATGACCCATGCAGGACTGACTTAGCCTCCAAAGGGCCCTAGAAGCTGACATAAAATGAACCATTAAAGCTGGGGATCAGACAAGGATCAATCCAAAAGATTGTTGACATCGAATGAGCCCCCCAGGACTTCAGCTGACCCCTGAATGAACCATGAAAGATTTATGTGACCCCCCCCATCCCCTGAATGCCACCTGGAGGACTGATTGGCCTCCAAAAAGAAGCAGACCTCAACCCCTTGAAGCTGGTGTCTAGAATCAATCCAGAAGATTGACTTGACCTCAGATGACACTCCAAAACTTGAATTGACCTCCAAATGAGCCCTGTAAGATTGACTTGACCCAAAAATGACCCCTGGAAGACTGATTTGGCTTCCAAAGTTGTTGACCTCAAATGATCTAGTAAGAAGAAAATTCCTGGGGGAAGGTTAGGGACATGGGTGGCCAAGAGGTGAAAAATGTATTCATCCTGAACACAGGGTCAGATGCTAGGACAAGATTCAGGGTGGAATTTGATACTTAAAAATGTCCACAATGCCCTTTCTAAAACTCCAGCATTTTGGGTGCTCAGGAAATAAAATTCCTAATACTATGGGCATTGGTGCCAGTATATGTGTGGCAGGGGTGGGTTCTGGCTTACCTCGCTGCCAGTTCGCTTCCTCACACGCCGCACGTGCGCATGCGCCTTGTGTGCCACATGCTTCATAGGTGCGCGCGTGCATGCGCAGTGCTAAAAACCCAGCTTCTGTGCATGCGCAGAATCAAAAAAACAGCTTCTGCGCGTGCGCAGAAGCAAAAACCAAGATGGTGGCGCCTATGGCACTGCCAAGAGCGCCGGTTCGGGGGCATGTCCAGCCGGCCATCACTGCCGGTTCGGCAAGCAGGGGGAAATTCCCGCTACTGGTTCTATAGAGCCGGTCCGAACCAGCAGGAACCCACCTCTGATGTGTGGGAATTTTTTTTCAACCTGAAGGAAAAAACAGATGCTAGCATGAGATTCGGAGTGGAATTTCATGCTTACAAATGGTTCTCGATTACCTTTCTAGAAATCAATCATTTTCGGTGCCTGGAGATTAAGATTTCTTATGTTTTTTAAACCTGAACACAAAAACAGATGTCTTGGAAAGTGCAGGGTGGAATTTCCATCTTAGAAGTGGTCTTGTTAACATTTTGTTAACATTGGACATTTTGGCTGCCCGAGTAGAATGTTCCTATTTCCGGCAGTCGGCTTTCTTCAATGCAATTTGAAGCCAATGCACAAATGGACAGTGGAATGAGATTAAGGGTGGAATTTTAGGCCTAAAACTGGTCTTGTCTTCTTGTACCCCCACCCATTAATCCCACTTTATCACAAGATAAAATCAATCATATAGATTGCCCCTTCTGCAATAAATTTATTCACACAATGCATTTCATCATCATCACCATCATTTTAGCCATTGTCTATTAGCCATCTAGTCATTCACTGCAGGATGAAGGCCTCTTCCGCATGTTTCCAACCTATAAGGTCCTGAGGTTTTATTTGGCCAATTGGGGCCACAATATTCGCTGATGTCGTTGATCCATCTTGTTTTAGGTCTCGTTTGTGAATGCTTTTTATCAAGTGGGATCCATTCTATGACCCTAACATATGCAGGACTTGTATTACCTTTGTAAAATTCCTGAAGCCAACAGTGGGTGCTCCTGCAAGTGATTTGAAACCAAATTTCAACCTTAATGCAAAATCAGACGGCTGAATGAGGTTCAGGATCAAATTTTTTTTTGTTTACAACTGGTCTTGTATTTCTCTTGACAATTTCCTCCATTTCTGCTGCCTGGGCAGAAAATTATGGATGCGAGCAATTGTAGCTCGGGCCAGGGTGTCCAAATATAGCAACAGGAGATTATTATGAGGAACAGGGTTTATTGAGGCTTCATAAGATTTTGTTGTCCCATTGATGATCAGTACTGGCTGTCTTTGAACTCTTAAAATTTTGGAAACAACCAGACTTGAAGAATGGCATTTAGGAATCGTTTGGAATGGCAATCTTCCCTCTGATTTCTCTATTTGATGCTTATTTCCAGATCAACATTTGTCTAATCTCACATTGATCTTAGATGCTGTTTCTAGGGCAGGGCAATTGAGTCTTCTCTTGGCTAACGGTCTCTTTTTCTGCAAGTATCAGTTTAATAAAGTGTTTCATCTCAAATAATGATGTTATAATTAATAATGGAACTGACTGTGCTCGCTATAAACAGTTGCAGTTAAGCATCATTCAACTAAATGGGTCTTATGGGTAGATTTGCATAAAAATGCATGTTTCTTAACAATATTTTTTAGCTAGATATGAAATTTTGGTTGTAGCAGGAACAATTCTGTACTCTTCTGAGGGTACAACACATCAATTATACTTTTACATACATATCAGTGGTGGGTTCCTACCGGTTCTAACCGGTTCTTTAGAACCGTTAGTAAACCGGCGATGACATCAAAGAACCGGTTCTTTCGGTGTGTTCCGTGGGCACCGCCATCTTGGATTTTGCTTCTGCAAATGTGCAGAAGCGAATTTTTGCTTCTGCGCATGCGCAGAAGCTATTTTTTATTGCTGTGGGGGCACGCGCGCACGCACGGCGCGACCCTGAGCAACCCTGAGCAAACGGATCCAGAACCCACCCCTGATACATATCTATCACCCTATGAGTAGCTCAGCGCCCTTTGTGTACCTTGTAGTTTGTGAGATACTCATTGTTGACTTCTAATAATATGGACATTGCTGTCCATATTATTCAGTGCAGAAGAGGCTGAAACCCTTTAACAGTGCTATATAAGTGAAATTTTAAGTTGATGTTGCTTACATGCTTCTACACAACTGTGAAAGGCATAGGGGCCGTCTGTGTGGGATGCCATGCTATGAGTTTCATCCTCCTTGGGAATCTTCAGATGCAGGAAGTCAGAAGTTATTTTATGGAACTCAAACTCTCTACACGGAATTGAATTCATGGACCTTTGCCTGTGAAACCTGGCTCAATACTAGTAATCTTGGAGCCCTAGTGGACAGCCATCAAGGTTGACTCAGCCTTCCATTCTTCCGAGTTCGGTAAAAGGAGGACCAAGATTGTTGGGGGCAGAGGTGGGTTCCTCCCGGTTCGCACCGGTTCTATAGAACTGGTAGTAAACCGGTGGTGACGTCATGGAGCCGGTTCTGTCTGTGCCGGTCCGTGGACGCCGCCATCTCTCTCTCTCTTTTTGGGGGGGGGTTGCTGGTTTTTGGCACTGCGCATGCACCGCCATCTTGTTTTTGGCCTTTTTTTTGCTATTTTTGCTTGTTTTGCGAGTTTTCGGGACTGCACATGCAGCCACGCAGCGCGGGAGGAAGCGAACCACCGGCGAGGTAAGTTAGAACCCACCCCTGGTTGGGGGGGGGTGATATGCTGACTCTGTAAACCACAACTACAGCCAGAGAGGGCTGTAAAGCACTATGAAGCATTATATAAGTCTAAGTGCTATTGCTATCAGAAAGCAGAAACCAGATATAATTTCATTGATTTATAGAGCCCCCTTCTCAAATCAAGTTGCCAGAGTCCTTTACTATTTTATTTTGCCTTTTGCCTATGGACATTCTCAATCATCCAGGTCATGGTTGTCCCAAAGGTGCTTTTTGAAAGGGCAACTAGACTTCCTTTGTTTTTCCTTGACAACATTTCATTTCTCATCCAAGAATCTTCTTCAGTTCTGACTGAATGGTGGGGAATGGAAGGATTTATATTTCTTGCAGTCATCTGGTTGTCAGCTCTCTCACTGAGAGCTGTTGAAGCCACTTGAAGGTTTATCTGTCCTTCAGAGTCACCTGACTAATGCAAATGGATGTGGAACCTTCTTGGAACTGCTGAAAGGACTGTGTTGTAAACATGAGGTAGGTGGTGTCATATTCTTCCCCCCTCTGTTGAGAGAGGGCTGTTCAATCTTAAGGTAGATGGCCTTGTTGACCCCTCTTTCAAACCAGCAGTCTTCTCTGTCCAGAATGTGGACTTTGCTGTCTTCAAAAGAGTAACCTTTGTTTTTCAAATGCAGATGGATTACTGAATCTTGTCCTGATGGGTTTGTTCTCCTATGTTGTGCCATGTACTTGTGAAGTGGTTGTTTTGTTTCTCCAATGTACAGGTCTGTACAGGTCTTACTGAATTGTTCTGCATATATCATATTGCTCAGTTTTGACTTTTGTATATAGACAGGCCCATGGGTTGAATAGTAGCTGGTTTATAACTTCCTCTCTTTGTTCTAAGGAAGGATTCTTGTGCCCGTCTCTCTGGGGTCATCCAGGTTCCCTTCTTGTTCAGGAATGAGTAACATCCTGCCTGCATCATTAGATTAGGTGGATGTGATGAAATTGCTGTATTGATTGGTAGAGGAACATCAGCTATTAAGAGAGATCTATTCAGCATGTTTGCACCTGGAATTCAGGATGTTGAAGACTTCATTAATTTTGTGACTGTTCCTCTCGGCTCTATACAAAAAAGGCAGGGCTGTGTGTGAAATGAATGGTAGGACATTCATGCTTCAAAGATGCTCCAGCCTTTGATCAAAAGTTGCCTCTAATTCTTTATTATGTAATTTCTTCTCCAGGATGATGATCTGGGCCAGAAGTCCACTTCCAAGTCTCAGGAGTACCTTGAAACCAGCTTTTTCTTGGGTCTCTTGTGCCTAATAGATTATGAGCAGTACCGCCAATTTCAGCTCAGGATTAAAAGAGTTGTCTTGCTGCTGTCTTGGTGAAGAGAAAAGATTGAGTTCACCTGCAGGTTTTAGCAGTGCATTAGGGAGTAGATCACCTCCTAACTATCTTATTGATTTCCCGAAATGTCCACATTCTCTCATATGCACCCAAATGTCACAGGAAATCTCTTTAATGACTTTATTGAGATAACAAAATTAAGCTCAGCAGTAAATATCAAAGTCCAAATGAAAAAGCGGGAGGTTAAATAAAATCTTAGTAAGAAATACCCAAATAAAAGAGCATAAATGAAGTTTTCCATCACTTGAAAAGGTCCCAAGAGGAGCAACTGGAGAGAGAGAATTCTTTGAGCCAGGGTGTGATACCTTTCTTGTCATGAGACAAAAGTCCCATTGGGTGTGATCTCCACAGCAGACTCAACAAAGCATGATGTATCCTTAGTTGATCCTAAATAAGGAGTGTGTAGAGAGTCATGCAACAAGAGTATGTAAAGTACTAGAAGTATAGATATTCATTTATCATTTCTTAGCTATTTGAATCAATTATTACAAAGATGAGTAGGGGACTGGAGCAGTGGTTAAATCCAATTTTTTAAACTACCGGTTCTGTGGGCGTGGTTTTGTGGGCATGGTATGGCTTGGTGGGCGTGGCTTGCTGGGCGTGGCGGGGGAAGGATACTGCAGACAAAATCTCCATTCCCACCCCACTCCAGGGGAAGGATACTGCAAAATCTCCATTCCCACCCAACTCCAGGGGAAGGATACTGCAAAATCTCCATTCCCACCCCACTCTGGGGCCAGCCAGAGGTGGTATTTGCCGGTTCTCCGATCTACTCAAAATTTCCGCTACCGGTTCTCCGAACTACTCAAAATGTCCGCTACCGGTTCTCCAGAACCTGTCAGAACCTGCTGGATTTCATCCCTGGACTGGAGGCTAAAACAAGAATGGTTGCAGGAATTGGGTATGTCTAGTCTAGTGAAAAAAAGGACCAGGGGTGACATGATAGCAGTCTTCCAATATTTAAGGGGCTACCACAAAGAAGAGAGGGTCAAGCTATTCTCCAAAGCACCTGAAGGCAGGACAAGAAGTAATGGATGGGAACTAACAAAGTAGAGAAGCAATCTAGAACTAAGGTAAAAATTCCTGACAGTGAGAACAATTAACCAGTGGAACAGCTTGCCTTCAGAAGTTGTGGGTGCTCCATCACTGGAGGCTTTTAAGAAGAGATTGACAGCCATTTGTCCAAAATGGTATCGGGTCTTCCGCATGAGCAGGGGATTGGACTAGAAGACCTCCAATATTCCTTCCAACTCTGTTATTCAGCTCACTTATCAGGCTAAGAACACAATCAAAGCTAAGGGTTATAATCCTTCTGGATTCTGACCCAGTCGGATCCAATTTATATGAACAGGAAGCCCTGGAGTCATTCCCCATCTTGATTCAGGCTTGTTGTAAAACCTCTCCCAGCCAATTATTACCAGAAGTTGGGGAGGTAGATGTGCCATGTTTTACTTGCTCTGTTATTCTCTTATTTTTTTTTCTGAATCTGTAATTTTAGCTAACATAACCGTGGTATCCTTGCTTTGATGTGCTGGTAAAAGTTCACATTTGGAAGCTAGTACACAATGGGGAGCTCCAGGTTTCCTGGCATGCAGCTAAATTATGCTCCTGAAATGTAAATGATCATCGACTCAGCTAAATAATAAATAAAGGTACATTATGAAATAAACCTCTCATTATCTGTTAACTGTAGAAACATCAACATCTTACTGATCTCCCTGCCTCGTACATCATTCATTCTCAGCAAGAGGAGGTAGTGGAAGGTGATGGAAAACAGCCTTCTTACAGTTTTCCATTTCATTTCTTGAGCATCTCTGGGTGGGGAGGAGAGGGCAGACAGGCATTACCAATCCATGTGGGGAAGACAGGTTTGATGAAAAAGTTCAAGGTTCTTTTATATATTAGATTTCTGAAAGCTGTGCTCGGTTGATTGCAATCTTTAATTTACAATAATCAGATGGAGTGGTGCTCCAGATTGCAACTTCTCCTGCAAACCATATTTTTTTTTAAAAAAAATAATCACATGACTTACATGCTACACTCAAAGCCCGCTTTGCAAGATGTGTGTGTGGTTCTTAGCCTCTCTAGTTTTCCTATCTTTCGTGTCAAGATCCTTTCCCCTGGCACGATCTGGTCTTCCAGTGGCTTCAATCTCACCCTAACATGGTTACCTGTAGGAGAAGAGCAGTCAGAGCTGGGTGTGTGGAGTTAAACATGTCATCAGCTTAGAGTCCTTTTGTTGTTACAAAAGATCCAAGTCCAATCCTCCTTGAATTCGGTTGACTCTTATCTGGTGCCGATTAAGATTCGAATTTTAGTTGACTAGATTCTTATGTATAGGATTGAAAATAAGTCTTTCTGAATTGCAACATAACATATGGTCCTGATCCTTTGAGCCTGACATTACCTGCCTCTCTGGCAGGCAGCTTCGGAACAATAATTCTCTGTTTATCACAACAAAGTAATATTGCATGTTTTTCAAATCACTGAAGGATCCCTGCAACAACTTGGAAGAAGTTGACCCTGGAAATTAGGTAATTCTTGCATACTTCTTTCTACCAGGAACCTCCCCTCCCCCCGCCTCCATATTTATTTATATATATTTTTTGTTATCTGGTACATAGAAGAAAGTATTTGTATAGGCTACCATTGCCCTGCTCTTTTATTTTTATTTTCCCATCTAACTTGATTAATAATAATGTTTGAAACATTGATAAGTAAATTTGGAAGGTAGGTAAATCTAAGAGGAAAAAGGATCAGTCATTTTTAAATGCTGCAAACTCTTTCATCAAGCAAACAAAAATTCCTCTTCTTTCCAATCCAAATTGCAACCTAAGGGTTGTAAAGTTGTGGTGAAATTAAGCCATTCTTTAAAACGGGAACATCTATCTAATCTTCAAATTGGGGGTGGTTGACAAATTAATCCCACTCCTGCCCCATCTTTTACTTTGTGTTGAGTATTTCAATCAGAATAGAGCTGGAAGAGACCTTGGAGGTATCCTAGTCCAACCCCTTACTCATACCAGTGACGGCTCACCTTTTTGGCACCAAGTGCCGAAACTGGAGTGCGTGCGCGGGCCGGAGCGCTGGTACCCAGAAGAGAACAGCTGGCCGGTGTGCATGCGCATGACGGAACCTGAAGAGCAGCTGGCAATGGCACACGTGCCCACAGAGAGGGCTCTGCGTGCCACCTCTGGTACGCATGCCATAGGTTCACCATCACAGCCCTATACCATTTCAGATAGGTGGCTATCCAGTCTTTTCTTAAAAATCTCCAGTGATGAAGCCCCTACAACTTCTGAAGGCAAGCTGTTCCACTAGTTAATTGTCCTCACTGTTAGGAAGTTTCGCCTCAATTCCAGGTTGAATCTCTCCTTTGATTAGTTTCCATCCATTGTTTCTTGTCTTGCCTTCTGGTGCTTGGGAGAATAAATTGACCCCTCTCTTCTTTGTGGCAGCCCCTCAGATACTGGAATACTGCTATCATGTGCCCTCTAGTCTTTCTTTTCTCTAGACTGGCCATACCCAATTCCAGCAAACATTCTTCATATGTTTTTGTCTCCAGGCTTTTAATCATCTTAGTTGCTCTTCTTTGCACTTTTTCCAAAGTCTCAACATCTTTTTTGTAACGTGGTGACCAAAACTGGATGCAGTATTCTAGGCGTGGTCTTACTAAGGCTTTATAAAGTGGTACTAATACTTCACGTGATTTTGATTCTATGCCTCTGTTTATACAACCAAGGATTGTATTAGCTTTTTTTTTTTGGCTGCTGCCGCACACTGGTGGCTCATGTTTAAGTGATTGTCCACTAGGACTCCAAAACCCTCTCACAGTTACTGTTTTTGAGCCAGGTTTCATACTTGTGCCTTTAGTTTTTCCTGCCTAGGTGTAAAACCTTGCTTTTCTGCACATTAAATTTCATGTTCATTTCTTTTTATATAATCTAGCACATACTGTATGTGCATTTTTTTGTTTGTTTGTTTGTTTGATTGATTGATTCATATGGCTTCCCACTCACTCTCAGTGACCTGGGCATCTTACAAACAATAGGTTTGTAATAGGTTTTATAATATTTTAACTTTTTAATATTGTGAATTGCTCAGAGTTATCTTGTGGTAAGATGGGTGGTTAATAAATTTAATAACTAAATAACTAACTAAACTGAAACATGGATTTCCTTCCATATCACTAAGATAGATCTTTTTTGGGGAAGGGCCCTCTCACTTGTAAACACACCGAGCACTTTAATTTCTGCTTTATAGCATCCATCTCTCCAGGATATTGAAGATCACATATCAGTGTATCTCTTGGTACCTTATTAAGGTAATTTTTAAGGACACACAATGTTCAGCCTATCTTTTTTTTTAAAAAAAATTCTGCAGCAAATTAGAAAATAAGTTAAAGGTGCTTCCATTTGTGCAACCTGCTCTAAGCCTGAAAAGTTGGGCCTACTAATAGCCTGAATAGATCAAGGGCATCTCACTTGCTTCTCTCTGGTGATGAAGATTGATTGATTCTAGCCTGCATCCATTTCTTTCCATAAATCAAGCTGTACTTCTTCATATTCTGGTAAGGAGAATATCATTAATTTCTAAGTACTGCTGTGCTCCCCTTGTGAAGATAGATCTATTTGTTTGTATGGAGCTTCCATGGCAAACTTTTTAAGATCTGTATGCAATGTCTTGACTTATACTGTAATCTTTGTTAATTCCATGTAATAAACCACTACGAAGTTCACAATTTCTTGCACTAATTTATTTCAACATTCTTCCTGAGGCAGCTCAAATTCAACCATGGCTTCCCGCTGGCTGTTCACATAAATAAATGTTGCTTGACTTGGATGAGAATCTGAGACCAGTGCATAGGAGCTGTGGTGGCACAATGGTTAGAATGCAGGCTAACTCACTGCTCACTGCCAGCAATTTGAGTCTCACTGGTTCAAGATTGACTCAGCCTTCCATCCTTCCAAGGTTGGTAAAATGAGGACCCAGATTGTTGGGGGCAATATGCTGACTCTGTAAACCACTTAGAGAGGGCTGTAAAGCACTGTGAAGCAATATGTAAGTCTAAGTGCTATTGTTATTGCTATAGTCTACTTTCTCCTAGGAAAATCAAGAATCAAGATCATGTGAAGTGTTAATACCAGTGGTGGGTTGCTCCCGGTTTGGCCCTGTTCTTAGAACCGGTAGCGGCGGTGGCGGGAGGCTTCGCCCACCTGCCCAGGACGCTTCTGCACATGCGCAGAAGCATGCGTGCGAACCAGTGGCAACGGGTTTTAGAACCCACTACTGGTTAATAATGCCTTGGTAAGACCACACTTGGAATACTGCATCCAGTTTTGGTTGCCACGATGTAAAAAAGATGTTGAGACTCTAGAAAGAGTGCAGAGAAGAGCAACAAAGATGATTAGGGGACTGGAGGCTAAAACATATAAAGAATGGTTGCTGGAACTGGATATGTCTAGTCTTATGAAAAGAAGGACTAGGGGTGACATGATAGCAGTGTTCCAATATCTCAGGGGTTGCCACAAAGAAGAGGGAGTCAAACTATTCTCCAAAGCACCTTAGGGTAGAACAAGAAGCAATGGGTGGAAACTAATCAAGGAGAGAAGAAACTTAGAACTAAGGAGAAATTTCCTGACAGGTACAATAATTACGGTAATCAGTGGAACAACTTGCCTCCAGAAGTTGTAAATGCTCCAACACTGGAAGTTTTTAAGAAGAGATTGGATAACCATTTGTCTGAAGTGGTGTAGGGTTTCCTGCCTAAGCAGGGGGTTGGACTAGAAGACCTCCAAGGTCCCTTCCAACTCTGTTATTCTGTTATTCTGTTAAAACATTTGCACAGGAGAGAAAGGGCTATTGGACTGATATTGTCCAAGAGTCAACACTCTGATGTAGACCAGATCAGGAAACTGATAGCACAAGCAATACTTACTTTATCAATACTATATAGTAAGCTATAATAATAGAATTTTGAAAAACTTATGGTGAGTCTGCTCCCTTCCTTTTATACCAAAGAGAGTCAAGGCAGACCAATCCTTTCACACACTTAGTTGTTGTCATGGTCTGCCACTGTTGTCATGGTCTGCCAAAGAACTATCTTTGTAGTCTATGGAGATTCTTGGTCATCCAGGTCATGGTTGTCCCAAAGGTGCTTTTTCAAAAGGCAATTGGACTTTCTTTCTTTGTCATTGAAGAAGTTTTGCTTCTCATCCAAGAAAAGTCTTCAGTTCTGAAGAAGCTTCTTGGATTAGAAGTGAAATGTCTTCAAGGAAAAACAAAGTCCAGTTGCCTTTTGAAAAAGCACCTTTGGGACTATATTCGAAGGTCTTTAACAGAGGAGCTCTAGAAAGAGAAACTAGGGGGGAATTGAAAAGAAGGTTGTCATGTAAGATGATCTAGACAGCAGTGGTTGTTGAAGATCAACCTTTTCAGAAATCAGAAATGGTTGGTGACCTTAAAATAGCAATAGCACTTAGACTTATATACCGCTTCATAGTGCTTTACAGCCCTCTCTAAGCGGTTCACAGAGTCAGCATATTGCCCCCAACAATCTGGGTCCTCAGTTTACCCACCTCAGAAGGATGGAAGGCTGAGTCAACCTTGAGCCGGTGAGATTTGAACCGCCGAACTGCAGCTAGCAGTCAGCTGAAGTAGCCTGCAGTGCTTCACTCTAACCACTGCGCCACCTCGGCCCAGTTTTATAAAGCTGGGCATTATAAAACTGCTGAAGCATTGCTATGTTTTGAGGGGAGTTTGAAGCTTCTCCAGCCAGAAGGAGGCATGAACCAGAGAAGTGGGTCACAGATGTACAGTAACATTGCAATCATGATACATATTGTCAAGTCCATGATTTTCTCAGTTTCAACGTATCTCTGTGGACCTTAAAAACTGAACCAAAAGGAATGCCTTTAAATTGTGATCCTGGATAAAATTTCTCAGAATGCAAGAAGAAGAACTCATTGACTACTAAATGAAATGAAACAGACAACTCATTGGAAGCACTAATAAGTTAATCTTTCTCATTGAAGAAGACAATGATTCTTGGAAAATCAAAGGTGATGGAAAAAAGGTTGACAGAAGACAAACTGGTTAGAAACCATCATTTGGTGACACAAGCGTGAGCTTTTAAGAACTCAGCAGTTATTGAAGCAATTACTGAAAGACAATCATGGCAAAATGATGGCATTGGATCAGAAAGAGTCAGAAGCAACTGAACAATAGTTTCAGACAGAATCAATCCTTCCAGTACATACAAACAATAAGAGGGTCTTGATTCTTCTACAGTTGCATAACATTGAAGGGTTGAACTAAGGATGCCATGATTCACCATGGTGGTACCACTGTTATGAAATAGCCTTCCTTAAGTTATTAGATTGTTCCACACAGTAATGGTCATTCAGGAAGCTGTGAAAATGAAGCAGCTGGTGGCTTAAGGTGATCTTCAATGGGATTTATTTATTTATTTATTTAATAAAATTTGTATGCCGCCCAACTCCTGAAGGACTCTGGGCGGCTCACAGTATATAAAAAAGACAACAATAAAAACATATATATATATATAAAACAATTTAAAAATATATCAATATTAAAATAAAACATTCACACAAACATACATTGGCCAATCAGTCAATTATTGGCCCCAGGCCTGCCGGAAAAGCCAGATCTTAATGGCTGTACGGAAAGCCAGTAAGGTGGGGGGGGTACGGATCTCGGGGGGGAGTTGGTTCCACAGAGTCGGAGCGGATACAGAGAAGGCCCTCCCCCGCGGGCCCGCCAGCCGACACTGTCTGGCTGACAGGACCTGAAGAAGGCTGACCCTGTGAGACCTCACTGGTCGTTGGGAGGAGTGTGGGAGAAGGCGGTCACACAGATAAACTGGTCCTGAGCCATGTAGAGCTTTAAAGGTAACAACCAACACCTTAAATTGTGACCGGAGCCCAATTGGCAGTCAGTGCAGCTCGCGAAGGATTGAACTCATGTGGGTGTACCTTGGCACACCCACGACTGCTCGCGCAGCTGCATTCTGGACTAATTGTAGT
>QLTV01001322.1:417356-428654 GCA_003457575.1 Thermophis baileyi | reverse complement strand
GGACCCAGCCTCTCCCATTGTGAAGCACGCTAGCTTTCACTGTGCTGTGCAAGGCGCTGCAAGAGCAGCGGGCAGGCCATGGAGGGGGTATTGGATCTTCCCCATGCCCCATGCCAAAGGAAAGCCAGCCGGGCTTCTCCTTCCCTCCTACCCTTCCCCTTTCCCCCTGCTCCCTTCTCCCCACTCAATCCTACTTTGGGACAGAGAAACGCGCTCTGGAAATGCGTGTTGGGGCGACATCGGAGCGCGTCTTCTGACCCTCCAGCGCTCGCCTGCATCTCTCCGCGCTCCTCCAGGCCTGGCTTGCTGAGGGGGGGAGCAGCCCTGATGCCTCTGCTTCCCCCCCCCCGAGCCCCAGCAAATCGCTGCCCGGGGAAGGAACAGGAAACAGAAAGCAGCACGTTTCAAAGGCGGCAAACAGTGTTCCGCTGCGAGAGCCGGGCCAGTCCTCTCTGCCATCCAACTCGCCAATGGGGCCACTTCTGGTGGGCCATCTCCCCCCCACTGGGCTGTTGTGCTTGGTGCTCGGCAGGGGAGGGGAGCGCTTCCCTACGCTGCCCCCTTCTTACTCTTGGCCCTGCTGACAAGGCCAGGCTTAGGGGATGGCCCCCACCCCGTAAGATCTGCCCCCACCATTACTCTCCTAGCCCTTTTTGCTGGTGGCAACAGCAAATGTACCACAATGAAGGCGGAATGCTGTTGCCATGCAAAGGCAAGTAGAGGGGCACTTCGTTCCCGCACTAAGGCTCCATGATGGCTCTTCCATCCCTCTGCCGTGACAGGGTGACAGGGAGCTGCAGCAGAGGGCCCAAAGAGCCGCATGTGGCTCCGGAGCCGCAGGTTGCAGACCCCTGTCCTAGAAGATCTGCACGGAACAACAAAAAAGGCCATCGCCTGGACAGCTGAATTGGACATCCAGTTATGAGGCCACTACTGTACCCCCTTTTAGACGTTTTTGGAATAATCATGTGGATTGTGAATATATTTACTTCTCTTTTGTCATGTTCTCATCATACACTAAATAATTAATAAAGAGCTTTCTGTAATTCAGGAAGAATTTGTACTCATTTCATGTGCTCATGTCCATGTTTATACTTACACCTGTTATCTCGTACATGTTTGACAAACTAAATAAATAAAATAAATAAATAAAATGTGAATACAAAGTGGTTTTTAAAGCAATTGTAAGGTCTTGCCTCTCCAATCTTCCCAAGAAAGCAGGACTCTTGGAACTGCAGCTGTTCCAAAAGAAGCTTTTATTGAAAGGTTTGTGATAGCAAGTGATCTAGGCAAGAGCTGAAGCTTCTCACTTAAGACCAGCTATTTAAAGCAATGCTAACCAAGTCCCTCCCACACTACATCATTGCACGGAAACAGAAACTTCATATAGAGATTAACACAGTAATGCAGGAAAAAAGAAACTGAAACTGGAAACAGAAAAAGAAACTTCATATACAGATCACTCCATTCCACCCCCCTTCCTCCCACCAAAATGCCAGCTTCCCTGTAGAAATATCTGGGACCTGACAGCAATAGAAGAATCAGAAGGGGGGGGGATCAGAATTGTAAATTGTAGATGCAGAGCACAAAGATATCTAGCCTTACTTCGAGAAAAAAAGCACCCTTTTCTTTCTGACCGAATGTAATGTAGAAGACCTGCCAGCCGAAAGTGTGAAAAAGATTTGCTGGGGAACAGCTGACATTTTACAAACTTTTCAGCTCTACAGTTAGCTCTCCTTTTCAAACATCATTGTGCCATTGCCTCGCCCTGGAGTTTCTCCTTAAAAGGCCTCCAATTTATTTCTGTGTGGAGATGTAAATAGGGACCATGTCAGTTAGCAGGACAAAATACATCCAAGCTGCCATGGATCTTTACCCTGAAGAATTATATTAAATCTTGCAGTCTACTTAGAAGTCCGTTTTGCCTTAGTGGCTTTGCAAAGCAAGGCAGCCATTTGTTACCTTTCCAGAGTTTTGAGCTACAGCAGTAAAAAAAAAAAGCAGCCACTGGGTTTGTCCATCATATCTCCAAATGTCACGTTAGGGGTTTGCCCTTGGAAACAGGATGTTTAATGGCATAATCACACACCCATCATTCAACCAGATGTACTTTGGCAGAAGCACGACAAATTGCAATGTGCCATGGGTAGATAAAACCGCAAATATCGGGAAAGCTGCTCCCCTACTTTTCTTCTGTACAACTTAGAATCATAGGGCTGGAAGGGACTGTGGGAAGAAATATCCATCTGGGTTCAGTTCCAAGCCGGGAGGAAGACACTGGAAACATGGAGGCTGATTGCAAAGATGGTTTAATGATGAAGCAGAATCGCCAAGCATGTGTGATTCTGGGTAGCTGACCACATGGAGTGGAGAGTGAGAGGTATTTATACCAGGGGTGGGCTCTAACTTACCTCGCCACCGGTTTGCTTCCTCCCGTGTCGCGTGGGCATGCGCGCTTCGCACTTCGCGCGCGCATGCGCAGTGCCGAAAACCCAGCTTCTGTGCATGCGCAGAAGCGAAAAACAGCTTCTGCGCGTGCGCAGAAGCCAAAAACAAAGAGATCCGGTTCGTGGGCGTGGCCAACCGGCGATCGCTCCCGGTTCGGCAAACTGTGGGAAGTTCCCGCTACCGGTTCTAAAGAACCGGTCCGAATCGGGAGCAACCCACCTCTAATTTATACCCTCTCTTGGGCTTTGCACTTGAGCTTCCTGTTCCTGTGCAAGAACATGTATTCTATTGGCTGTAGACTCCCATGGGGCCATATAGGGGTTATGTAGGAGTCATAGCTGGCTCTATAGGCAAAGTACAAATCCTAGGTGTTTGTCTGAGCTAAGTTCGGTTGAAGTTTTTGAAGGTGATGCAATGAAGGGGCATTGGGCAATTCCTATGGTCGCTCGGGGCTAATCCTACCTTTGTTCAGAACTTGCTGCAGGGAATTTCAAAATATCATGTCTTCAATGGATTTCTGCCTGCAGTATTTGCTTTGCCTATGAATAGAGCTACCTAGATACATGGCTTCTTTCAATAAGCTCTTTATCTCTTAAGTGCTGACATCTGCTGAGGGCTATTAAGAAAGGTGGGGGCTGCTTTCTCCCTCTGGAAAAAAACCATGTTTCTCCATTTCTCATCCAAGAAAATATAATATTCTGCCTTTTTAATATTTCTCAAAATCTTTCATTCTTCTAGGAGAGGGGTGGGTGCTAACTTTCTACAAGAGCTTGGAGGTCTTCTAGTCCAGGGATCCCCAACCCCTGGGCCACCACGGCCTGTTTGAAACCAGGCCACAGTTGAGGTTGGAGTGTTTTTATCTTGTACTGTTCTAAGAAGAGTCAGAAGTCAATGCCTTTTTTCCTCCCTTTCCCCTCCTTGTATCTCACATCCCTTTTTTCTCCGCTCCTTTTCCTTCCCTTAATTTCCTATTTCTATTTTTTTTCTTTCTATTTTATACAATAAAACAAATTTTAAAAAAGAGAAGAGAAACCGGGCAAACAGGAGAGATGGGCAATCGTGTGCAAGTGAAGCTCCGCTCGTGGAAACAGAGGGTGCTTGCGTGAGAAGCTCCATTCGCGCGATAGGAGCTTTGCGTGTGAGCGCCCTCCGCTCACAGAAGTGGAGCTTCGTGCACAAGCGCTCTCCACTCACGTGTGCACCTGCCACTCACGTCCCCTCCTGCACCGAGCCGGGCCAGGCCAGGCCTACAAGCTGGAAAAATTGGGAACCGCTGTTCTAGTCCAACCTCTTGCCCAAGGCAGGAGTCCTCATCCAGTTCTGGACAAATGGCTGTCCAATCTTTTCTTGAAAACATCCAAACACCTCTGGGATGATTGCAAAGTCACAGGATCCTCCTTTGTGAGTTTCCAGCCAGCTTTTGGCAAGCAAAGTCAATGGGGCAAGCTGGATTCATTTAATGACAGCATGCTTCACTTAACAACTCAACAACCATGGCAAAAGAGGTCAAAAAGTTGAGGGCGACTCATTTAATCACCATCACACTTAGCGACGGAAGTTCTGGTCCCAATTGCGGTCATAAGTCAAGGATTTCCTGTAATAGTTTGCACTTATCCGGTCCTTCCTCCCCTGAACACAGAATATAAAGCAAGAGTAAAAATCACCTCCTTAATTGTGTAGCCTCAGTTTTCAAGCATCAGCACAGTTCCTTAGAGACATCTTGGTATGGGTATATTGACAACACTTTGCTTTGTGTATCTAACCCCCTAGATATTCTGGAGGTTTTTCCACTGGCTTTCTAACCTTAACCAACAATTTGAATGCACAAGTAACTGAAAAAACTCTTTAAGGATAATATTGTTAGAAGACTTTGGCCAAAATTCATCTGCAAAGCTTCGTCTACATTTTAAAAACTGTTATGCACATGTTATGCCCTCTGTTTGTATGGCTTAGGACTGATCTCAGCAGATGGAGAAATTTACATTTTAGTTCATGGAGAAAATGAAGTCTGAAATAATTGTGGTTCTTAAAATCATTTATATATTAAGAGGTTTGCTGGTTCCAATGTACCATGGACAAGTATTATTACAGAGTAAAAATTACAGAGTGTTATGGAGCATAAATTATGTTTTTAAAAAAACCAAAAAGCCTGGAGGATATAACCTGCCCAATTCTCCTTCTGTCAAATAGCAACAGCACTTAGATTTATATACTGCTTTACAGTGCTTTACAGCCCTCTTTAAGCAGTTTACAGAGTTCAGCCTATGGCCCCCAACAATCTGGGTCCTCATTTTATCCACCTCGGAAGGACGGAAGGCTGAGTCAACCTTGAGCCTGGTGAGATTCCAACTTGCCAAATAGCAGGCAGCTGACAGGCA
The DNA here is from genome assembly GCA_003457575.1 of Thermophis baileyi. Classification (NCBI taxonomy): domain Eukaryota; kingdom Metazoa; phylum Chordata; class Lepidosauria; order Squamata; family Dipsadidae; genus Thermophis; species Thermophis baileyi. Next base: position 423,828 of record QLTV01001322.1, on the reverse strand, counting down.
GCAGAACTAGCCTGTAAGTACTGCACTCTAACCACTGCGCCACCGTGGTTCAAAGAAATTATGGGCTGTAATTCTCCTTCTCCATGGTGGCCACTTTATGAGACAGCTGATGGCATCCTTTCAAAATCTTCTTTACTCAATAGGTTTTGTTTCTCTGACTTTTCCAACTCTTGATCTTGTTGTTATGTGAGCAACTCATCTCCAAATTCTCAAGATCAAAGGTATGAATCAATCAGTCAGAATAAAGCTAGAAAGGGACCTTGGAGGTCTTCTAGTCAAACCCCTGCTTAAGCAGGAGACCCTATACCATTTCAGACAAATGGCTGTCCAGTCTCTTCTTAAAAACCTCCAGAGATGAAGCACCCACAACTCCTGAAGGCAAGGTGTTCCATTGATTAATTGTCCTCACTGTTAGGAAGTTTCTCCTTAATTCCATGTTTCTTCTCTCCTTGATTAATTTCCATCCATTGCTTCTTGTCCTGCCTTCAGGTGCTTTGGAGAATAGCTTGACTCCCTCTTCTTTGTGGCAGCCTCTCAAATACTGGAATACCGCTATCATGTCCCCCTAGTCCTTTTCTCTAGACTAGACATACCCAAATCCTGCAACCGTGCTTCATATGTTCTAAGTTTCCCGGCCTTTAATCATCTTAATTGCTCTTCTTTGCACTTTTTCCAAAGTCTCAACATCTTGTTTTGTAATGTGGTGACAAAAACTGGATGCAGTACCAAGTGTGGTATGTTGTATCAGTATGTTGTGTTTATGTGTCTCCTAATTCACAGCTTAATGAGGCAATGAAATGGCTTGTTACAGGTGTGCTATCACATTTCTAGTATCCTAGCTAATCTGGAATTCAAGCAATGAGTGATCAGAGCTACCAATGCTGGTATGCATTGCATGCAAAAATCCAGATTGTCACTTGGGTGCAACAAAAAAAGATTTTCCTGCATCTCTTTGCTGCCATCTAGTGGTTGCTCAGAGCAAGGAAAGTGAAATCCCAATCCTAGGACTTCAGCCAGCAAAGAGCTACAACCCGTTTACGTATTATTTAAGGAAAATGGTAGTAAAGAGATCCTACAAAAGACACCTGGCAACCCAAGAGAATAAAGCAATGTGTTTTATGGTCCTAAGCTTTTTTTTTTAGATCTTCTTTACATTAGCAGATATTTTTGCTTTGTTTCATTACAGTAAACACACTGTCTAGAATTCATTCTGTCGAGGGACTCATCCACTCTCCATCTTATGTTTGGTTTTATTTTCACAGCTTCCTTAAATATTTTATATTGGACCCAAATTAATTTACCATGAGCAAATACAGTGCTCACAGTGTTAAACATGCTTTCCTCACTTCTAACTTCTTTCTCAGAGTACAACCAAATGTGGCTAACCAAAGTATATCAGACTAATAGAAGCGACATTCTAAGTTCTTACTAAAAGGGAAAACAAAAATCTCATTTCGGAATATGACTTCTTCTCCAGAGCACCTGGCTTAGATTTGGCTGCTTGGACCTCTTCAGATCCTTGATTCATTTGGGTATAATTGATGCAAAACCTCACTTGGAAGACACTCCAGCCTTCCTTGCTGACACTTGCTGATGTTGTGGTTTAATCAGAGGTGGGTTCCTCCCGGTTCGGACTGGTTCTCTTGAACTGGTAGCGACCCGCTGGTGATGTCACGGTGATGTCACGGAACCAGTTCTGTCGGTGCCGGTCCGTGGGTGGCGCCATCTTTTTTTTGGAATTTTTTTTATTATTTTTTTTGGAATTTTTTCCTGTTTTTTTTCCCCTTCTGTGCATGCGCAGAAGCCGAGTTTCCGGCACTGCGCATGCATCGCCATCTTGTTTTCGGCTTTTTAAAAAATTATTATTATTATTTTGGAATTTTTTTGGGGGGGGGGATTTTTTCCTGGTTTTTTTTTCCTTCTGTGCATGCGCAGAAGCCGAGTTTCCAGCACTGCACATGCGTCACCATCTTGTTTTCGGCTTTTGGGGGGGGAATTTTTTTGGATTTTTTGGCACTGTGCATGCGTGCATGCGCCGAAGTGTGCGCATGTCCACAAGGCATGGCCACGCGGTGCGGGAGGAAGCGAACCGCCAGCGAGGTTAGAACCCACCCCTGGGTTTAATAGAGTAGCAGAACCTACATTTGGAGATTCTATCTTAGACATTCTATCTAACATCTGGTACCATAACATAAATTAGGAGTGCATAGACATCTTTCTTGCATATGTTCAGGAAATATATAATAGAGAACAAGATCATCCATTCTACAAGTGCCTATAATATATTGATGATATATTTCCCCTCTCCAGTGGGAAAGAGGGCCATCCCAACTGGTAGAACAAATTATGAATCATGGCACGGTTGGTTAATCCACCCAGTATTAAAACAGGCAGGGAGAAAAGGAGCGAGCAGTTAAATGAGGTGACCTGAACACTTTGGTAGCCTCACATTGTAATGAATAAGGACATGCATTCTATTTCGCATCTACTATGATTGTTGGTCGAGCAGGGACAAAAATAGCCAGCGAAATGATTGAATCCTGGAAAACGCTTGTCTGTCAATAGGAGTGCTGAGTTATTACCTGCCTATCAGGAACTTAGGAGCCAAAGACGCAGCAGCACAAGGAAACAATTAACAACTTACTAGCCAGCAATCAATACCCTAATTAACAACTAAAAGCTACACACAACCAGGAACCATATAAATACAACATGTAGAACAGCCCAGTGCACACATTCTGGAGAGAGAAAAGTTCCCTGATGATGGGCTCCAGCACGAGCATGAAAACTTAGAAGAATAAACCTTTGGTCCCAGTGATTGACTCAGACTGGACTCTGCAGAAAGGGAAGAGCTGGAAGTTGTAGGATTGCATTATTATCCAACACCTATGATCTCACTGAGATAGGATGATAAGCTATTTCACCATTGAAAAGAGACCCCTTTCATTGCTTTGTATGTTCATTAAATTATAAAAGTAATTAAAATGTTAATCCAGTATAAAGTGACAAGTCTCCTGAGGAAGGGTAATAAAACATGAAATGTGAACTCAATTTTTACTGCAGAGGATTAAAATGTATATTCATGAGTTTGGGAATCACTGGATAGGCCAGTTGATGACCAAGAAGGACATGACAGTTGTAACTTCACACATGCTTTCTTAAAAACAAAGGCGTATTTCAAAACAAAGTAACAGGATTTGAAATAGGAATAGGAATATGGAAACCAAAGGACACCTGTCACACCTACGTATAAGCCACCTGGAGTCATATATTTTTTAAAAAAATAAGTAAATAATAAATAAAGTTGTAGAGAGCAACTGGGTTGAATGTTGATGATCGTCTAACTCTTCATTTCTTTCCTTAGACAGAGGCTGGACCAGCCCTGTCCCATGCTGAAGGTAGCTTCTAAACCCATTCAGAGTATCGGAAAGGATAGAAGGCAGTCAAGCTTGAGATTCCTTTCCCCAAAGGGGTTGGGTCCTGCTCATCCTAACCCTTCACCTTCCTTGCATGTGGGATTCGAATAAACAAATAAACAAAGTAGCACCAGAAGGCAGGACAAGCAGCAACGGATGGAAACTAACCAAGGAGAGAAGCAACCTGGAACTAAGGAGAAACTTCCTGATGGTGAAAACAATCGATCAGTGGAATGCCTTGTCTTCAGAAGTTGTGAGTGCTTCTTCACTGGAGGCTTTCAAAAAAAAGACTGGACAACCATTTACCGGTATCTGAAATGGTATAGGGTCTTCTGCTTGTGCAGGGAGTTGGACTAGATGACCTCCAAGATCCCTTCCAACTCTATTCTGACTGACTGATTTATACCTTTGATCTTGAGAATTTGGAGACCAGTTGCTCACATAACAAGATCAAGAGTTGTTCTATGTTCTAAATTCCACTGGAGAAAACCATCTACAGGGAATTAAAAGTCAACAGAGCACATATCGAAACATTAGCCTCTTAACATTTTCTTTAATTTTCCTCAACATTACTTCTTTCCTCAATAATGCTCTCTCAAACACAAATACACACACATGCAAGTTTTTTCAATCAGCATCACTGAAACTCTTGATTTCCCTCAAAATCCCTCAGATAGTTTGCCCAAGTAACCCCCTATTTTATTATCAATTATGAGTTATGAAAAGCAATCATGGATATGATTGCAGTTGCAAATTGTCTCTGCTTTAACACACACACACACAAACAAACAAACAAACACAGACACTTCATTAGAATGATATATTCACATCATTGTATTGTTAAAACATCCATTGAAATTGTGTTAAGTTGTCTTGTGCCAATGCCAAAAATGAATGATTAGCCAGGGCATTGGGGTAGGGTGTGTGGGGAAGGGGTATGGAGTCAAAAAAAAAAATGTCAGGATGGCTGCCTTGACTGCTGCCTTGATGTTTTGACACCACCCACACCCCGCGAAGACATTGCTGGTAAATAAAGCTTAATATTTCCTGAGAAGCTGCTACTATTTCCCCTTATTTCTTAGTAATTAATATTATTGTCACCTCTGCATTCAAATCCTTCCATCCTCACAGCTGGCAAAGAAATGGATTTTAGATGCCACCTCAATTGTTTATTTAATACATTAACAGAGTTGGAAGGGACCTTATATATCATCTAGTCCAACCCCCCGCTCAAGCAGGAGACCCTACACCATTTCTGACAAATGGCAGTCCAATCTCTTCTTGAAAGCTTCCAGTGATGAAGCTCCCACAATTTCTGAAGGCCAAGCTGTTCCATTGGTTGATTGTTCTCACTGTCAGAAAATTTCTCCTTATTTGAATCTCTCCTTCTTCAGTCTCCATCCATGATTCCTTGTCTGGCCTTCAGGTGCCTTGGAAAATAGCTTGACCTCCTCCTCTCTGTGGCAGCCCCTCAAATATTGGAACACAGCTATCATGTCTCCCCTGGTCCTTCTCTTCACTAGACTATCCATGCCCAGTTCCTGCAACCGTTGATCGTATGTTTTAGCCTCCAGTCCCCTAATCATTTTGGTTGCTCTTCTATGCACTTTTTCTAGAGTCTCACCATCTTTTTTATAGTGTGGTGACCAAAACTGGATGTAGTAGTCTAGGTGTGGTTTATTTTAATCCTTCTGGCAATATTATTTGAGGATGAATAAATTCCACACACTGCTGTTTTTAAACATCAATATGTAATCAAAAGTGTTTGAACTGCAAAGGAAAATACAGAGGTCTTTTCTTCTTGCCACTGACATAAAATATTAATTGTATAAAAGAACCTCAACACATATTTTTTGAACAGGGATAGAGAGTTCCTTTTCTCTCTGGAGGAAGAGAATTAGAGTGTAAACAGAGGATAGAATTTGTGTACAAAATTACAAAGTCCCACTCAAGCATGAGCACATCGGAAACGTAGCATCTGAGTACAATTGTAGTACTGTCATACTATTTTTATAAGAGGTAGGAAAGATAGTTTCTATCTGGCATAAATCATATCGATGGATGTTTATGGAATTCCCATCTGCCTTTATTATGTGCATGGAACAAGAGTCAAAATGCATCTGTTTGAATGCATAGCTGAACCATGATTTGCTTCGTCGTGGATGAAAAATAGTCCATCCTACCACCAGACCAAGGTTTCAAGGTCTTCTGAAATGCCATCAGGCACTAAACCCAGATCATGGTGAGAAGAACTTGTGTATGGTTCCTGTGATCTTGAGTTACCTTTTGATACTGCATTGAAGTCAGTGACCTGGATCTACTGCAGACTTGGCTATAGTGCCAGGTTTTGCTGTTTCTTCTTTGTGATGGCTCTTTTATGTAAATAGATGTACAGATATACAGATTACAGAGGTATTTCTTCTCTTTCCTACTGTCTAATTTTTGTCTTTTCTATTCAATTACATGAGCCACCACAACCAGTCAGAATTATATGCACAAAGTATGCCCACCACACCTGCCTGGAAATAAACAAACATGTAGCCAATTTCCTACAAGCATCTTCCACATTTCCTTATTTCTGTCCACCATGTTTACCAATACTGGATAACCTAATTACCATGTCTGATAGATTCCAAACCTTAGAAACAACCATAAAAGCACAACAATCATATATCGACTCCATGGAAGCACGTTTAGAAGCACGCTTCACATCTTTGGATATAAAAATTACAGCACAGAAAAATGGAAACCCAAATGCTCAAAATCATATTCCAATTCAACAATCGCAAGCTCCACAACCACTACCTCAACCACAAGCACAACCACAAACATCTACCAACCAACCAAACAATATATCCTTACTCATCAAAGACACCCTTGAGCGTGAACAAAAATGTAATAACGCTATTTTATTTGGGCTAGATGTCACCAATGAACCTGATATCACAAAGGTTCGCAAAATTATTGCACCAACCATCTCCCCCGAGGAAATCATTGAAGTTTCCAGGGATGGCCCAGAGTTCAAGTACAGAGATGGTTCGGTGGCCCCACCATTC